>VDFB02324003.1:0-47174 GCA_007258455.2 Sequoia sempervirens | reverse complement strand
ATATCAATGAATAGGTGCTAATGTGTCTAAAGCTCATACCATGTTAGAAACCAAGATCAGATTTGTAAACCAGAATAGACCTTCCACATAAGAGAAAATTAGAAAAAGCAGAGGCTATTGCAAAAAGATGTGCAACATTATTATTCAAGAATTCAATAAATTACAAGATATGATTTGCTTTATAAAAGCAAATATGCATAATCCTAATCTTATCTTGAGTAACAAGATAGCTCAACAAGATAAGGATGAGAATAATAAACCTAGTGAATTAAATATTACCACCTAAGTAATCCTATGTAAAGTGTACCACATAATTACACCAACACCTATAAGTGCAACTTAGGAGAAGCAAATTATTATGCAAAAGATGTGAGTCCCAAAAGAACAAGGCCCTGACTGCACCTTACTTACAAATGCAATGCAAACTAAATCAAACGGGGTAAAGGAGAAAACCACATGGGAACAAAACTCCTCCCCAAAATAGAATGCAAACTAAGTGATGAAAGATGGAGGACTCCATAAGAGCCCCCAAGGACACCATCCATCACAAAGATACATAAATGAATTCCCCCATAAGAGAAGAAGAAAGAGACCACAGATCCCCCTAGAATGAAGTAACTCCAAAAGAAGTGAAGAAACTACATCTCCTGAAAGAAGTGAGAGGGAAGAGGTCAAATGAAAGAAATCTCTGAAGGTGGAATAGGTGTAGCCCAAGATGTCTCCACAGAAGCAGGCGTGACCTCAACAAATGAAGAAGCCGAAGTAGGTCAAGACTCAATAGAAACCTCCAAAGATGTATGATCAACTGGATCCTGCTGCACTGAAACAAAAAAAGCAGAGAGGTTGCAAAAGGATGTGCAACATAATATTATTCAGGAATTCATAATTACATGATAATGATTTGCAAATGTGTGCAAGCAAAAATCAGAATTGTTGATTATTGAATGTAATTGTTTTACAAATATTACAAAAGCCTTCAAAAAGGAAATGATGCAATAAAGCAGGAAAAGACAACCCTAATCTTATCTTGAGCAACAAGATAGCTCAAGAAGATAAGGATGAGAATAATAAACCTAGGAATTAAATATTACCTAAGTAAACTTATGTAAAGTGTAATTAATATTAATTACACCAACAAATCCCACTTCCCACACCCCACCAACCATCACATGAAGCATCCACATCATAGAGACCAACCCCATCACCTACAGATACATACCCTCCATCTCTTACTCACAAACCACAAGCTAAAAGATAGAAGATTGAGCCATTGGTTGGTTATGACTTAAGTGATGATGAAGAAGAAGAAGCATTCCTAGCCCCGATTGAAATAAAGGAGGTAGCAGAACAACAAAGAAGTCAAAAGCCTCATGATCATAAGATCAAGCTTTTAGAGGAAGGAAATGATGAAATCCAACAAGATGGGAGGGTAGTGGCCTCTCTAAGATTCATGGAAGATGATAATTTTATCCACACCAATGAATTTAAGTATTTTTGGATTAAAATGAAAATGAAACAATTTGATGAAAGTTTGAAAATTAATCTTATTGGAGCTGATGAGTTGAAGCAAGTTGAGATCTAGGCTCAAACATTTGCAAAGTTAAGTATTGATAACATTAATGTCACTCCCCAAGAGGCAAGAGAAATGGGATTCAAAAGTGATATGCTAATCATACCAGAAATGGAGTTGTATAAAATATTTCTTCTAGATCAGATCAAAGCACATCATGACCCTATGTTGGTAGGAGAATCTGATTCAGAAGAGGGTGTCTCAGGAATAGGGTATGATCCTACTACCCAAACACTTGCTCTATGGACAAAACCGAAAAATACAAGGAAGCATCGACTCTTGGATGTAGTACAGGAATTGAGGGGGTCAGCTATGGTCAGAACAATGAAAGACACAACTCCCACAGAAGATGCCCCTATGACCATGCGTTCTGCAATGTTCACCAAGGATGTAGTAGAGAATATGGAGAAGAAGATTAATGAATATGATAAGAGATTGAAATTATCGAATGATGAGGTGAACAAGTTGTCTATTAAAAATGTAAAGCTAAGATAGCAGTTGCAGCAAGCCACCATAGGGAGTGGAGATGAGTTAATTTTCTATCACCCACCTCTATAGAGAGAGGATCCACATATACAACAAATGAGAGATGAAATTGATAAGTTGAAAAAGAATAACATGGATGATGTCAAACATCATATCATAGAGACTCTAAAGAGGATATTAGAGCATAGAGTTAGGATATTAAAGGAAAAGATAAATGGAGTACATGAAAACTTCAGCAATCTAACTAAAGCTTTAGAACAGATAAACACTACCTCCCCCATCCTTGAAGAGCTCCAAAAGAGATGGAAACCTACTTTCCACATACTAACCACTTTATGAAAAGCTACACACAGGGATCCAGAGGCCCCATCAAGGCTTAAACCTACACAAGAGATGGTAAAAGGTGTGATCGATGAGTATAAGTATCTGGTGGATATAAGGAAGAAAGTGGAAAGTAGGAAGAATACATTTGACTCCATCAAATACCTCTTCATCCCATCTATCCTCAAAGATGACAATCAATTGAAAGGTATAGATGAATGGAGAGAAGAATTTGATCAAATGATTCCTAGATTCTTGGTACATATACAGGATGATGGGGAGATCAATCTCAACAAGTTTCATACTTTGCTCGATGGGATCATCATGTTGGACAATGGATACACAAATTTCATGGTGGATGTCAAGAACCTCCTGGATAACACATTGAAGAGTCATCTTACAAGCTTCACAACTACACAGGAATTCAAATGGCCAAGTGACCTGACAATTAGTAAATGGCAAGAAAAATACTTGGGCTCTAAAGAAGATTGATTACGTACATCACAGAGAGGAAATATCATATAGTAAAGGCTTTGAACAGGTCTTAGATGACCATTGGCTTTTGCTCGGAGATTAATGGATTAGCATGCACATTTGAGATTATGTTAGTTTCTTATGTTCAAACCCTATTTTGTTATCAAAAGTCGTGTATTTTGGTATGAAGCTTGTTGCCTCTCGTATATATAAGAGAGACTAGGACCATAAGAAATAGAGGAAAATATAGTAGTATAATAGGAGTAATAGATGGAGAGTAGAAGAATTTCTTGATGTTTATATTCTGAAAGACCATGTTGCAAGCACAATTTTGAAGAAGTTAATGAAAGATCTATGATTTTGTGGTGTCATATTGGTATCAATTGTTTGTTGAAATTATTCAATTATCTAGTTGTCTCCATTTTATTGCTTCCTTATTATTTAAATTGGTATATCAAGTATATATTCAATTTATCAATGCACATTTGTTGTACTTGTGTGATATGATTAATTGGTTTCCCCAAATGAATTAAAATCCTTCTAGTAAATCATAATAATTTGGAAGTGTTATTTGGATCAATAACAAGAGCCATATAATTAGGATTGTCAATATGTCTCCAATTTGGTGTTATATTTGTTCTTGCATAATTTATTCAATTGGTTCTTTCAAGTAAAGATTAAAATCCTTTTGATAAATTATAAGTAACCTATTTTTTTTAGTTGGATAAGTAAGTAGAGTTTGTCAATTATTTTCCTGCAGGTTTATACAAGCCAAACCAATATTAGTGTGCCAAACAGCTAGAGTTACTACCAAATACAAGTCACTCATCTTAGACTTTCATTTGACTCCATTTACCCAACAAGGAACTTTTCTTATCCATTTCATCATTTAGTTTTATCAAACTTGTTTCAAAACTTACATCTGTTAACTGAACATATTCATAGATTTTACCTCGATATTTCTTATACAATTTATACCAAATTAGGATTACATCTCTCCACTCCCAATTTCCATTGTGGATAGATTGCTCAAGTAGGAAACACACAGTTTAAGTTTGCTTTGTTTATATAGGTACACCCGCCTAGGTCTGGCAGAGCTTGAAGAGAAGAAGGTTCAAGTGCACTATTTGGCCTTGTTCATTAGCCTGAAATGTACCAAGAGCTTGGAAACCTCTTGTGGTTTTTAACCAATTTTTTTAAGACCTAACAGATTGGCGACTCTATTGGGGAGCCAATTCTAAACCCAATCCTTCTATTATAGAGTCAATTTAGATATGAAGAAAGTAAGCACTCCACTAGGGAATCAAAATATCCAATCTCAAGTTGAGAATCATAATAGAATCAAAATAAATTGATAGTTAACTCTGTTGGGAAAAGGGAATAAAATCTCTAGTCACTAACTAGTGATCATTCATCCCACTCTTTCAAGGAGGGTGGTGAATCTATAAAATATTGAGACCAATAAAATAAACTACACATCAGAAAGAACAAGCCCTAGAGTTCAGACCATCACAATAGTTCACAACATGCATGGGAGAAGGTCCTTGTATAAAGAAGGTCCTAATGACCATGCTAAACAGACACATAAGAATGATAATGGTAAGGTGTCTGACGAAATGTGCATGAAAAATAAGGATAAAATGTCAAAACCACACTTTGAGATGTATAATCACTATGATACATTGACTAATGAAAATAGCTCATTTGGAGAAATTCACACTCCTGAAGAAAGAAGGAATCCTTTCTTTCAGTTAGATCCTAAGAAAGTGGAAGAATTCATGGTTGGATTTGAGGCTGACAGAATCAAGAGACAACATGAATATGATCATAAAACGACATTACTCCAAGGGAATCAGAATAATCCTATTGATAATGTAGCCTCTAAAGAAAATTATGAATATATGACTCAAGAAGAATTAAACGCACAGTTGGAGTATGAAAGACAAGAGATGGAAAGAAAGAAAATAGAATATGAACATAAAATTCAAGTGATAAAAGAACTCTAGGATTTGAAGCTACAGAGAGCCCAATTTGATACATAGATAGCTAACCTTCCTAAATACACACCACCTCACAAGAAAAATAATACTAATGCAAGACCTTCAAATCTACCAAAAACACTGCAAAAGCAATCCAAGAGTCAATATAAACCATCAAATGCTCCACCTAAAAATCCATCACAACACCCAAATGCTCAGCCACCCCCTGGCCAACAATATATGCCACCACCCCAAGTACCATACAATAATCCATTATACCAATATCAGCATCCCCAAAACCTACCTCCTCAGCACTACACAACCATGATCAAATAATTTGACTTAGTAGGGTTCCAAGTATATCCTTACCCTATGGACAGCAGTTGGAGAGGTCTTGTCCCAAAATTTATAGGAAGTAGTATAGTCACAGTTGAGGAAAACTTAAGGAATTTTAATGCTTTTATCCAAGATCTGGATATGCAGTATGAAGATGTACAAATGAGGCTATTTATGATGTCACTGATTGAAGAAGCAAGAGATTGGTTTAACAGTTTACCAACAGCTTTTATTGCTTCCATTCAAGAGTTTCATGATCAGTTCCTTGAAGAATATGGAAATTAATGTGCACCAAAGTTTTCTTTACATCAACTCATGACCATACTAAAACATCAAAATGAGACAGTCTATGAATTCAATCAAAGGTTCAACAAACTTTACAACATAATACCATCTAAGTTGTTAGATCCTACAACCAAAAGCATCTATTTGAAGGCTTTTGATCCCAAAACTGGATATGAGCTTAGGAACAAAAACCCAAGAAGCCTAGCCAAAGCACAAAAATTAGCATTGACCATTGAAAACAATAGAAAAGCTACTGGGATGATTGGTAAAAGAGACAATCTTAGGGTTCCATAAAATTTTAACAACCCTCAGAACATGCAAGAAAATATATACAGAAATGAAAGATCGAGGTTGCATGATATGCCATATAACACAAATTGGAAGGATGGGAAGCCCATAATTGATAGGCCTATAAATAAGGAGACTCCTGATCCCTTAAAGAAGAAGGGGGCATACATGGTTAACAATAATCCTTGGTGTCAATTTTTCAAATTGCCATATTCTCCTGATCATTGTGTTGTAGCCCAGTAAATACAAGGAGAAGAAATACTAGTGGACAATGAAGAAGAGGATCATACAATATATTTAACCTCTCACACCCTCCATCCAATTGAGCAGGAATATTCATCTTCAGAAGAAGAGGGATATGAGTATGATGTTGATAACCGAAGGTACAATGTCCATATGGAAAAACAACAAGTCTTTTCTGATTATGATAAAAGTGATGATGAATCATATCCCTGTACACTATCTCATTCAAGTAAATGTAGAATAAGGAGGCCTACTAAAGAGGAGATAAAAAAATTAACTATTGCTGTAGTGGAGCAAGAAAAAAGTAACTATAGGCTTAGAAATAGAACAATAAACACAAAAGGGGGTGTTCCAAGAGGGATATTTGTGAAAGATAAAGGAGCAACACAAGGAGCACCAAAAAGGACAGAAAATAAGCATCTTGATAAGAATGAGAAAAAACACGTGTTTAGAAAGAAGAAAGCAAAGAGGTACATAAAGATAAGCAAAATCCTGATGACACAAATAAAAGAGAGAAAGAGGGGAACAAAGAAGATCCACTGGAGCAAAAGAAGACAACCAAAACAGAAAATACATCTTTCGACTTCACAGAAGCATTGTCTTAGCTAAAAATGTTTGTGCCATTATTATACATGATGAAGATAAAAGAGTATAGGTACAATGTTATTCAACTAATATCTAATGGAAATGATAAAAGCACAAACTCCGAGAACAAGGGGACCACCAAGATCACTAATAAGTAGGAAAAGGTAAAGGTTCCTGAGGTTTGTCTAGGTGATGCATTGATAAATCCTCCACCAGTTGAGCCATTATTTACTACATTACTCATAAATAATAAGATGGTAAGGAATTGTATGATAGATTCAGGTGTTGATATCAACATCATGCCAGTAGGCGTCATGAAACAACTTGGCATGTGGGTAGACACTACTAGTGGAAAATGTTACGCTATTGATAGTAGGCCTATCCTAGTGATAGGAATTATGAAATATGTAGAGGTGAAGTTGGCTACTTATCCACAAGAAACTTATACTATTGGCATAATTGTGATTGATACACCTCATTTTGAAATGTTTTCGTCAAGACAATGGATTGCAGCAGTTGGAGGAAATGTACAGTTTGACTTGTCCTATGCTACAATACTAGTCAATGGTGAAGAGGTCAAGTTATATAGAGAACCAAGGATTAATCAGATTGTGGATTATGTTGCTCAAGATCAACTAAATTTCTTTTGTGATGTGGATTTAGCAAGTTTTAGGATAGAGCCTTCCTAGCTTGAATTAGTGAATACTGATCCAATTGATAAGCATGTTTCTAAATATTAGCATGGTGTATGGAGGATGTATTTTGATGGAGCATGTAGTCACGAAGGCAATGGAGTAGAGGAAATATTTATCTCACCTCAAGGTACTACATTCAAGTATTCATTTTTTATGATGTTCGAATGTACAAATAATATAGAAGAGTATGAAGCCTTGCTAACTGGTTTGAATATGGCCATCAAACACAAGATCAAACTACTAACTGTTCTTGGAGAATTTGAGTTGGTCATTTCACAAGTTAGGTCAAAATATTCTGCAAAAAACAAAAGATTAAAACAATATAGAAATGCTGTGTGGGATACAATTGAACTATTTGATGATTTTTCCATTGAATGGATAGACAGGTCCAAAAAATTGATGGTAGATTTCCTAGCCAATATAGCCCTAAAAGGAGATGATATCACCCTGGATGAAGTATCTCAAGTTGAATTCAAAACAAGGCCTTCTATCCCTGATAATATCTATAGTTAGCAAGTTTTCAATGATGACATTGATCTCATAAAGTTTATCCATTGCATAGACCAGTATGAAGCTCAGGAGATTGACTTTAATGCATTTTTTGAGCAAGTAGATGGTAAACAGACTGTATTTGGAAAAGAAGTTTTGCAACTTAAAACCAACAAATTTCCCAAAGGACTTGTGGCACTAGAAAGGGTATTTGATGGAAATGATCATGCTCTCATGAAGCAAAAATTAGTAAAGAGAGAACATGTTGAGGAAATCAATTTGGGGACTGAATTAGCACCAAAAGGAGTTTACATTGGAAAGAAGATAAGTCCAACAATCAAAAAATTGTTGATTGCATTGTTAAGAAAATACAAGCACATTTTTGCTTGGTCTTATGAGGATCTTAAAGAATATAGAGAAGATTTGTTCCAACATGAGATTCCATTAAAGCCAGGAACAAAGCCATTTAGGAAAAAATATAGACCCATCAATCCAACTTTGGAGCCTAAAATGCAAGAGGAACTATAAAAAATCAGAGGAGGTATTATCAAGCCCATTAGACATTCAACATGGGTCTCAAACTTGGTCTTAGTAAGAAAGAAAAATGGGGATATTAGACTATGTGCAGAATTTAGAAATTTAAATGTTGCCCCCCTTAAAGATAATTACCCTCTCCCAAATATGGAAGTCGTATTGCATAGAGTAACAGGATGTGAGTTGTTGTCAATGATGGATGGATTTTCTAAGTATAATCAGATCAAAGTTAAAGAGTCTAAGCAATACAAGATAGCTTTTACTACACCATGGGGGACATATTTCTATGTGAGAATGCCATCCAGTCTCACAAATGTAGGGGAAACTTTCCAAAGGGCCATGGATGTGGCATTTGTAGATTTAATCAATATTATAATGGTAGTGTACTAGGATGACCTCACTGCTTATTATAAAAGGGTAGAAGACCATGTAGAACACTTGGAAAAAATATTTATCAGGGCTTTGGAATATGGTATCAGTCTCAATCCTAAGAAATGTCACTTTTTTGTCACAGAGGGTAAGCTTTTGGGGCATATTGTATCAAAAGAAGGAATTAGAATAGACCTTGAAAGAGTAGAAGCCATAGAAAAAATCCCCATTCCCAAACTGTCAAAGCCATTCAATCATTTTTTGGACAAATTAACTTTGTTAGGAGATTTGTGTCAAATTTTGCTGAAATTATTAAACCTATATCCAAAATGTTGAAGAAGGGAGAAAAAATAGATTGGAATGTAGAAGCCCTGGAAGCTTTTATATCCATCAAGAAAGCCATCAAATAAGCCCCTATTCTAAAATCTCTTGATTTTTCCAAAACTTTCCAAATATTTTCATTTTCCTCATTCCACACCATATCAATTGTTATGTTACAAAAGAATGATGAAGGGTATGATCAACTTGTATACTTCTTTAGCAAATCACTGCAGGGGTTGGAATTAAAGTATGATATTATGGAGAAACAAGCTTATGCATTGGTCAAAGCAACAAAATCTTTCAGACCATATTTAGTTGGAGCCAAAGTAATTGTATATGTACCACATGTAGCTGTGAAAGATATCTTGGTACAAGCAGAGGTGACAGGGAGGAGATGTAGATGGATTAATAAGATCCAAGAATTTAATATGGAAATTCAAATTACCAAGTTAGTAAGGGGACATGGTCTAGCCAAACTAATGGAAAAAGAAAACATTGAAGCTAACCAAATCTGTAATGTGGAGAATGAGGATGGTACAATTGCAAGCATTGAACATACTCCTTGGTAAACAAACATAGTGTATTATCTCAGACACATGAAGTGCCCTAAAGGATTGAATGATAATCAGAGGATAACTCTAAAGTTGTAGGCATCCAAGTACGTATTCATAGAAGGGGATATGTTTTGGAAAAACAGGGATGGAGTTCTATTATTGTGTCTAGATGAATCATAGGAAGAACATGTCTTGAGGGAGATGCATGAAGGAGTGTGTGGAGGTCATTATTCTGCCAAAACTACTGCACATAAGATTCTCAGGGCGGGCTATTACTGGCCTAAGGTTTTCAATGTCTCTTTTGCATATGTAAGGAGGTGTGAAGCTTGTTAGAAATTATCAGGAAAGATCAAATATCAAGGAGCCCTACCACTTAGAACTTTACAAGTAGAATCCCATTTTCATCAATGGAGAATTGATTTTATTGGGGAAATATAGGAAAATTCAAGTGGAGGACATAAATGGATATTAGTGGCAACTGATTATTTCACTAAATGGGTGGAGGCAATCCCAACTAAACAAGCAACAAGCAAGGTGGTGATAAATTTTCTAATGGAGAATATCGTAACTAGATTTGGCACACTAGTAAGGTTGATCACAGACAATGGGATGTTTTTTAGGTCTGATGAATTCAAAAAAAATTGCAACACATATGGCATTATTGTTTTGTATGCCACCCCTTACCACCCACAAGCAAATGGTCAGGAAAAATCCAGTAATAAAAGTATTTTGAAAATCATAAGAAGGATGTTAGATGGGAATAAGAAGGCATGGGACTCAAAGTTGAGAATGGTTGTGTGGGTGGATAGGATTACTGTAAAGAAGGCAATTGGAAAGTATCCATTTGAACTGGTGTATGGAACACAAGCCAGGATACCATTGCAAAACCTTTTACCAGTTTACAATTTCATCCTTCAGGAAAACTTAGATATTCTAGAACCAATGGAGGAAAGGATGGAGTAGCTTGTAGAACTTGATGAAAAAAGGAGAATGGCCCAAAAGAAAAATATAAATTTGCAATTACAAATGAAATATCTTTTTGATAAGAAGGTCAAAGATAGAAAATTTGAGGTGAATGATCTGGAATTAATGTGGAATGTTGGATGCCAAGAAAAGGGAAAGCATGGAAATTTTGAAGCCTTGTGGTTAGGTCCCTTTGTTATCATTTCCAAAGGAGGTGAGGACTCTTATTATTTGCAAAACATGTCCAAAGAAGAGCAGGAACTGCTAGTGCATGGACAGTTTCTAAAACTTTTATTTTCATAAAATCACTAATTCCATGCATAGTAATATAAAGAGGGATAAGTGTTTCCAGTGCATGGACAACTCTTAAAAAACTCTCAAAAATACTACTATTCATTCCATGCATAGTAGTTTAGGAAATCAAATGGGACTAGGACTTGATAGTACATGGACAATCCTAGAACTCCCTCAATAAAAAAAAAGTTTATTTCCATGTACAATAGTATAGAATCATTTCCATGTCCATCATTTTCACCTCCTTATCCATCTTCATTCCATCCTCACCACAGTTCCATTTTTTCATCCTCTAAAAACCATATGAAGGAGACACCTGGTCTGCACCCAAAGATATTATGGATTCTTGCAATCATTGGTAAATCATTCGTCTCCAACTGGAGCTGCAGTTGAAACCAGAATTCCCATAAAAATTATGGTTGTTCTATCTATTAAAATCCAAAATCTCTTATTTTCATAACAAATCACATTATCACCATTCACAAGGTCATTTTTACCCTTTACCGCATTACCGCTATCACATTAGCCACCCTTCATGATACCCATACTCAACCTCTCTACCACAGCTCATCCCCAAGCAACTCGCAATAGGACGGTGAGAGCATCCACAATCATATACAAGAGATGACATTATAAAATGTTTCAACTTGAATAAACAAGCTATAACAGAGGTGAATTTAGTGAAACTGGAGCAGGAGTATAAGAGGTTGAGAAGAACATATTGAAGTGATGAGCTTCCCCTACACATGGAGAGGGGTGATGATAACAAAAAACTCCCCATCCCTTCCTCTAAAATGGAACCTTTCCAAGTCTCAGAATTTCAAGTTTATTTCAAGAATACTTATCATGCATTGTGTCAAGTCTTAGGGATAGATGTAGAGGAACATATGCCAATAGGATTAATGAGAATTGCCATGATACTTCAACATTCTAATTTGAATGTAGAGTTTTATTTTGCATCCATAATTGAGGAAAAAATACATGAGGGCTTGTTGCAAGTTAGGGAAGCTAAGGCCCCTATTACTTTTAGGAAATATTTTTTGTTATGCAACTTAATCCTATATCAGAATGAAATGAAGTTGAATGAAAGAATGAAATTATGTACACAAGAAAGTGGAGTAAGATTCCCTATGAAAAATTGGTGTTACATCTAGGATAGCATATGTACAGAGTGTGACTTCGTAGTATTTCAAGATGATTTTTTTGTTAGACTAATTGCTGCCCTTGGTTACCCAACACCAAGACTACCTGAATCATTGATGAAAATAATGAGGCATGTACAGTATATGCCAGAACAAGGCTTTACCCATAAGTATGTTGACTAGTTTTTTATGCCTCAACACACAATTATTAGAGTATATGGATGCAACCAAGCACCACATATTTTTCCTAAGTTTGCACCTGCAAGGGTATGTTTTCTGGAGTTTATGTGGAAAATGCTTTGGATGGAGCATGATTTGATGAGAAACCAAAGAAAAGGCACATTTTTTCCTGACTTGACTGTATTCAAATAATTGGCCATTGGGTATGATATGCTAGAGGAACTGTAGAGGTTTATGAAGGTTAACTATCCCCTCAAATCTGGAGAAGAAAGAGTATGTGACCCAGAGGGTCATATCAACATGATCAGAAGAACCTTGTTGACAAAGAGGGCCATCTCACATGATTTTGACCCTAAGGAGGATGTCATAAGAAATTTGGTGTATTTTACTGATGTAATGTAGACTAGAAAAAGGTGGATAATGATGATGAAGTGGGAGAATCAGAAGAATGAGAAGGATAGAAGTTTCAAAGGGTTTTTTGCAAATGAACCCAACCTTCTGAAAAGGACGTAGATGATCCTTAATAAGTGTGATGAATTGTACAAAATGGCCCAAGATGAAGGGTTGATCAAACTTCCCACACCCCATGAACCATCACATGAAGCATCCACATCACAAAAACCACCCCAATCACCTACACATCCATACCCTCCATCTCCTATTCATGAACCACAAGCTAAAAGACAAAAGACTGAGCCATTGGTTGGATATGACTTAAGTGATGATGAAGAAGAAGCAGTCCAAGCCCTAACTGAAATAAAGGAGGTAGAAGAACAACAAAGAAATCAAAAGCCTCATGATCCTAAGATTAGACTTTCAGAAGAAGGAACTAGTGAAATTCAAGAAGATGAGAGGGTAGTGGCCCCTCTAATAATCATTGAAGATGATAATTTTATCCACACCAATGAATTTAAGTATTTTTGGATTAAAATAAAAATGAAATAATTGATGAAAGGTTGAAAATCAATCTTATTGGAGCTGATGATTCTAAGCAAGTTGAGATCCAGGCTCAAACATTTGCAGAGTTAAGTATTGATAACATTAATGTCACTCCCCAGGAGGTGAGAGAAATGGTATTGAAAAGTGATATGCTAATCATACTAGGAATGGAGCTGTCTAAAATATTTCTTCTAGATCAGATCAAAGTATAGGATGACCCTATATTGGTAGCATAATTTGATTCAAAAGAGGGTGTCTTAGAAATAGGGTATAATCCTACCACCCAAACACTTTCTATATGGTCAAAATAGAAAAATACAAGGAAGCCTCGAATCTTGGATGTAGTACAGGAATTGAGGGGGTCAACTATGGTTAGAACAATGAAAGACACAACTCCCATAGAAGTTGCCACTATGACCATGCATTCTGAAATATTCATGAAGGATGTAGTAGATAATATGGAGAAGAAGATTAATGAATATGAGAAGAGACAATTGAAATTATCGAATGATGAGGTGAACAAATTTTTTATTGAAAATGTAAAGCTAAGACAACAGTTGCAGCAAGCCACCATAGTGAAAGGAGATGAGTTAATTGTTTATCACCCACCACTCCAGAAAGAGGATCTAGAGATACAACAAATGAGAGATGAAATTGATAAGTTGAAAAAGCATAACATGGAGGATGTCAAGAATCATATCGTAGAGACTCTAAAGAGGATATTAGAGCATAGAGTTAGGATATTAAAGGAAAAGATAAATGGAGTACATGTAAACTTCAGCAATCTAACTAAAGCTTTAGAACAGATAAACACTAACTCCCCCATCCTTGAAGAGCTCCAAAAGATATTGCAACCTACTTTCCACATACTAAACACTTTATACAAAGCTACACATAGGGATCCAGAGGCCCCATCAAGGCTTAAACCTACACAAGAGATGGTAAAAGGTGTGATCGATGAGTATAAGTATCTAGTGGATATAAGGAAGAAAGTGGAAAGTAGGAAGAATACATTTGACTCCATCAAATACCTCTTAATCCCATCAATCCTCAAAGATGACAATTAGTTGAAAATTTTAGATGAATGGAGAGAAGAATTTGATCAAATGATTCCTAAATGCTTTGCACATATACAGGATGATGGGGAGATCAATCTCAACAAGTTACATACTTTGTTCAATGGGATCGTCATGCTAGATAGTGGATATACAAAGTTCATGGTGGATGTCAGAAACATCCTGGATAATAGATTGAAGAGTCATCTTACAAGCTTCGCAGATACAAAGGAATTCAAATGGCCAAGCGACCTGACAATTAGTAAATGGAAAGAAAAGTACTTGGGCTCTAAAGAAGATTGATTACATACATCACGGAGAGGAAATATCTTACAGTAAAAGCTTTGAATAGGTCTTAGATGACCATGGGCTTTTAATTAGAGATTAATAGATTGGCACACATATTTGAGATTATGTTAGTTTCTTATGTTATGTTTAATTTCAAACCCTGTTTTGTTCTCAAAAGTCTTCTCTTTTGGTTTGAAGCTTGTTGCCTCTCGTATATATAAGAGAGACCAAGAATATAAGATATAGAGGAAATATATTAGTAGAATAGGAGTAATATATGGAGAGAAAAATAAGTTCATAATGTTTATATTTTGAAAGACCATGTTTCAAGAACAAATTTGAAGAAGTTAATGAAAGATCTCTAATTTTTTGGCGTCATATTGGTATCAATTGTTTGTTGAAATCATTCAATTATCTAGTTGTCTCCATTTTAGTGCTTCCTTATTATTTAGATTGGTATATCAAGTAAATATTCAGTTTATCAATGCACATTTGTTGTACTTGTGTGATATGATTAATTGGTTTCCCCAAAGGAATTAAAATCCTTCTAGTAAATCATAGTAATCTGTAAGTGTTATTTAGATCAATAAGAAGATCCATATAATTAGGATTGTCAATTTTTTTCCAATTTGGTGTTATTTGTTTTCTTGCATAATTTATTCAATTGGTTCTTTCAAGTGAAGATTAAAATCCTATTGATAAATTATAAGTAACCTATTTTTTTCAGTTGGATAAGTAAGTAGAGTTTTTCAATCATTTTCCTGCAAGTTTATACAAGTTATAAACCAATATTAGTGTGCCAAACAATTAGAGTTACTACCAAATACAAGCCACTCATCTTAGAATTTCATTTAACTCCATTTACCCAACAAGGCACTGGTCTTATCCATTTCATCATTTAGTTTTATCAAACTTATTTCAAACCTTACATCTGTTAACTGAACATATTCATATATTTTACCTCGATATTGCTTATACAATTTATACCAAATTAGGAGTACATCTCTCCACTCCCAATTGCCATTGTGGATAGATTGCTTAATTAGGAAACACACAGTTTAAGTCTGCTTCATTTATACAGGTACACCCACCTAGGTCTCGAAAATCCTGAAGAGAAGAAGGTTCAAGTGCACTATTTGGCCTTGTTCGTTAGCCTAAAACGTACCAAAATCTTGGCAACCTCTTGTGGTTTTTAACCAACGTTTTTTATACCTAACATGGCATGGTTTATATTTTGACACATGTGCATTATTGGAATGCATTTTCTTTATTAAATAACACATATGGTAGTTTGCGACACATTTGTAAATGTTAATGATGCACGTGAAATTTTTCATCGCATGTTCTTTGAAGTGATGCATTTTTCTATCAATTTTTTTTATAAGTTTAGGCTATAAATGTTGTTTGTTTTTCTGACACACGATATAGATTATGTCATTGCAGGTTGTGTTGGATATGATTTACACGAGGGAATCAAGGCTATTGACATTTTATTTTCAAGATCAGCTACGGAGTGGGGAGAGACGGTTCCTATGGCACCTTTGTTTGCATCATGTTACCTTTATGCCCACTATTTGGAAAAATCGAGACTTGTTGACTATGCTTTGCGAGCGTTGGCATTCTGAGACGTCATCATTTCATTTACCTACAGGAGAGGCTAGTGTTACTTTAGAGGATGTGTATAGGATTTTGAGGTTGCTTATTAGGGGTGTTAGAGTCATGTATGATACCCAGAGGGGTTTCAGTGAGATGTGTTGATATTATCCGCATGATGATATTAGATAGCTAGGCATAGATCATTATGAGATTAGATGGCATGTGTTGGCTAGTATATATGATTAGATAGATTGTATGTTATGCACATTGATTGGGGGGATAATATTGCCTGACCATCGAGGTCATGGATTTACTATAGGATGGGGGGAGATGCTAGTTGGTATGTTGGAGAGATGGGTTGTGTATGCCTAGGGCCCTTGTTTGCTTGCCATGTTATATTTTCATTTGGATGATATAGCTTATAGAGAGGCACAGTTGATGAGATGTGGTACCATGTTGCTTATGGTATAGGTGTGGGAACACATTGCTATATTTTGTCTGCCTGTTACAGCTAAGCTAGATCAAGGAGATCCTTATGCCTTCTAATATATGGTGGCTAATACCCAGTCACATGTAGGAGATACAAGATATTATAGACATGCCATTGATACTATGATGTAGTTTATTTGGAGACCTTATATGGATTGCACACAATGGTTAGATGAGGATGGACACCTTCCCTTCTGCAGACAGAAGCAGTATTTGATTGGGATGATAGTTTTGCATGTTCATATCATTGAGAGGCATTTTCTGGATAGGGTCTTGAGATAATTTGGAGAGATTCAAGATGAGCCTCGAGGTCCAACAGAGTTTGCACGATCTTCTAGGGAGGTTCCTCTATGGGGACCAAAGATTCCTATTGCTACAATTGAGGTTGATATTGATGCATTACAACTTGTTCATTGGGAATGGAGAGGCGGAGCAGCAGATCTCAGGATGATGGTTGCATATGATACTTGGTGGGTGATTCATAGGCCAGTTCCCTTTACTGATCCAAAGCAGGATGCACCTATGGAGAGGAATGGGCTAGGACCTCAAGGAAGGCATGGTAGAGGTAGAGGTCGTGGCAGGAAGGGTGGCATTGGTAGGAAGGGTGATGATGATGATGGGAGGGGAAGAGGTGGTAGTTGTGGTGGTAGGGGTCAACGTGGTCCCAGAGGTCAAGGCCCACATTTGGCACTTGTCCATGAGGATGAGGGAGAGGGCGAGGATGTACCCATGCCAGAGGTTGGCGAAGGAGAGGAGGATGTTGGTGGTGAGGCTAGTGGGGAGGAGCATGTAGCAAAGGAGGATATTGCTGAGGAGTATGCAGATGAGGAGGTTGTTAGGGAGGAGGAGATGGATGCTCTATGTATGTTTGTAGGATACCAGGACAATGATGATGAGGAGGAGATGGGAGATCAAGAGAGGGAGCTCTATGATAGGATTATGGAGGATTGGAATGATGATGTGGGAGATTGGTGATGACAGGAGGATACAGGCCTTGTCGATTAGCAGTTAGCATATCTATGGGCTAGAGTAGAGTCTCTAGAGGAGTGGATGAGGGTGTTGATGGAAAAGCATGACTCGCTTCTGATGGAGAGGGATAGAGCTTATGTGGACAGAGATCAGGCCATAGGTTAGAGATAGGAGATTGAATAGAGATTCATAGAGTTGAGGACTCTTTGCACAAGACTAGTTGAGGCTATGGCTCGGGAGTTGGTCAGATTTGGTGACCAGGAGAGATATTACAAGAACCTATATGAGTAGGAGGTTCCTCCTGAGAGACGAGCTCCTAGCTATTCATAGGAACATAGTAGCAAGTCACGAAGTAGATCTCATATAAGGACTCAAAGTACAAAGGGGATTATAGGACCTCATAGATCAGGACCATATGATAGGCCTCCTTTTACACACCGATCACCAAGATCTCGCCGCCAGTCACCTCCACATTCTCTGCATGGTAGTAGTGGGAGTTCTAGCTAGGGATATGTTCTGACATTTATTTATAGTCATTTTATTTTGATCATAGAGCCTACAAGCTTCATTTTGATAGATACATTATGACATTGTGATATGACACTTTTTGAGTGATATATATATATATATATGATTTTGGTAGTGATTTATATGATATGCAGTTTTGTTTATGATTATGTTGTCTTCTATTTATGCATGTGGTCTATATGATATGTTATCATCTATATGATATGCACATGTTATGGACGATCATGTTTACATTGTGATGTTGTTTACATTGTGATGTTTTATGAAGCTTATGATGTGATGTTTATTTTATATGATGATGTATGCATTTACTTTTGTGGTATCTATGTGTGATGCTATACATTTGATGATGGTGGATGTAATATAATATATATATACAATTTCTATGTACATGTATGTAATATGTTATGGAATCTATAATAATGATTAATGGATGATATGTCATGGATTCCTAAATGCTATGAATGCCTATATTTTTGTGTTTTCAAATGCAACATTTATGTATGATTTTAAAATGTATGATATTTACATGATGTTTCTAACATGAATGCATATGCAGGATGTTTTATATTTTTGTGTGTCATAGGACTCAATCATAATGCAAGAAAGAAGAAATGATAGTGTGAAAAGAAGCTGAATAATAAAAGACATGGATGTTAGTATTTAGCAATCTTCGATGTTTTGTTGAAACGCAATAGGCCTTGCATTAAATCATCATTGAGTGGTAACTAATACAAATGGAGACAAACAACATGATATGAGATAGATCAAGGTGTGCAAGGTCATCCATCTGCTAAAAAATAGACAATCATAGACAAGGAGTGTCCTTACTCATACTAAGGGCATAGTTTCCCTAGTCTTTTTGTCAAAAAAAACCACAGATAGCAAACAAAATAAAATAAAGGTCATGAGACATCATCACTCCTCTAGATCCTTCATGGGACATCCTTGAGGAAGCTCGTAACATGACTCAAAAACCAAGTCAAAAGACAATCAGCAAACAACAGTCAAAGAAAAAAAAATTGATACATCATTGCTTCTCTAAATACTTCATGGGACATCCTCGAGAAAGCTAGTAAAAGGATTCCAAGATAAAGCCAAATAAAATGATAAAATAAGCAAGCCACAAAGTCCAAAGCCAATAAAATATTTTCCAAAACTTGATCTATCTATTTGATTCTTTTGATTGATCAAATTATTGATAAAGCTTGATTTTAGGAAGAACACATACTATATAAGACATTGAGTTTGGTTTCAATTTTGTGACTATCTGTATAAGGCGTGACAAAAGCTTGGTTTCACAAAGACACGTACCGTATAAGATGTTGAGTCTGATGTTGTCGATGTGATAACCTGTGTAAGGATATGTTGATTGTTTGATAGTGTTTGTATTGAGGAAGGACTCATCTTGTATAAGACATAGGTTGATTGTTGTTTTGATGATGTTTGTTTTCATGAAGGACACATCCTGTAGCAGACATAAGTTGATTTGTTTTGGTTATTGCTTTGGAAATTTGTTTTATTTGACTTGATGACATTGTCGAATTGTTCATCTTGTTGATATGTGATTTGATGTGATGTGCTAACAATTGATTGTGTGTGACGATGAACCCTAAAGGACTGACCTAGTGCAGCCTTCATGGCTCATTGATTGATGGCCTTGCCTACGTTATACACACAGAGACCTTGTAGTTTGACTAGACTTTGACTGAAAAGACTGATTGAAAAAGGTTTGATTTGTATGAAGATATTCAACGTGTGTGGTAGTGAATGTGACAAACCCTAATGGACTGACCTAGTGCAGCCTCATGGGCTCATCGATTGATGGCCTTGCCTAAGTTATATATTTAGAGACCTTTTAGTTTGACACAACCAATGACCTTGTCTTATAGACAAATGGATTGAGTCATGATTTTATACAAACAAACCTAAAAGGATTGGCCTAATGGCTTGGGGGCACATCGATAGATGGCCTTGCCTACGTCCAGTCACAGAGGAAACATAGTTCGACAATGACATAGAATGACTTGTGTGACTAACTCTGACTCTATTTTTTGGATTTTCAACATGTTTTGATTTGTTGTCTTTTTGAAATTTTTTGATGTTTTTGGATTTTTTCAGGAAATTTTGTAATTTTTTTGGATTTTTCTGATGGTTTTACGTCTTTAGAACAACTAGTGTAAGAACCAATATCACATAAGTCAAGTGCTTTCCCCTAGTCGAGTATAAGACCAATTGATTCTGAATAGGATGGGATGAGGGATATGAAGTGTGCTTGATGTCAATCATTCCAAGTTATGGAAAGGACAACCATTTATTATGAATGGTATGTACAAGTGATGGATGGGAAAGATATGTGATATGTACATGGATATAGATAAGAAATATAGGTGGTATGTACAGGGAAGTTAGATTGGAATGATGGTAGACAACGGAGTAGAGTCGACTACACATGGTGCCTATTTTCCAAGTTTTTCACCATGGTACTTATCCAAAGTGCCGTTGAAGTGGTTTTCACTATTGGACAACTTATTTCTCTATACTATTTTCTTTATTTTTCAATTTTTTTGATGTTACCAAGATGCCTGTTTTCCAGGTTTTCACCAAGGTAACAATTTTTTATTTTTTTATTTTTTTGTATTTTTTATTATTAAGACAAAGCTCTCAGAAGCTATGCATAGAATATCTTAAGATGAAGAATATTGATAGGTGTTTATAATGGTTCTCCTTCAGGAGTAGAGAGTTGATATGCTCCTGATCCAAATGCTTCTGTAACAATGTAGGGTCCTAACTAGTTTGGTTCAAAATTTCCTAGTTTTTCTTTCTGCTTGATTCTTTGGATTCTCCATTAAAACTAGGTCACCAATTTCAAATTTTCTATTCAATACTTTCCTATTGTAACTATGATGAAGAAAATTTTGATTTTCTTGGAGATGATCTAATGCCTTCTGTCTTTGTTCATCTAGGAATTATAGCTCCTATAGTCTTGAAACCCGGTACTCTTCATTGTCAATATACCGCTTCAAAGATTCCCTAAGGGAAGGAATCTCAACCTCAATAGGCAAGATGGCCTCAGAACCAAAGACCAAGGAATATGGAGTGGCATTGGTGGGAGTACAAATGCTTGTGTGGTAAGCCCATAGGGCTGGATTAAGTTGTAAATGCCAATCACTACCAACATCATTGACAGTCTTTTTGATGATTTTGATGATTGTTTTATTACATGCCTTAGCTTGGTTGTTACCTTGTGGGTAATATGGGGTGGAAAAGTGATGTTGGATATGGAATTCTTCACAGAGATGACATAATTCTTGGTTCTTGAATGGATGGCCATTATTAGTAATTATGGATTGAGGAACATTGTACCGATAAATGATATAGTTTAGGATAAACCTAGAAATTTGTGTACCAGTGATATAGGTCATGGGAATAGCTTCAATCCACTTGGTGAAGTACTTAATCGTATTAATAATGAACTTATGGCCATTGGAGGATGTGGCCGATGTATCTAACCTATGAGACCAAGTCCCCATTGGGAAAAGGGCCATGGTGACATTATGGGATAGAGCACCTGAGCTGGTGTATGTATCAAGTCTTCGTGTACCTGACATTGATGACATTTCTTGACAAAGATATATGAGTCCTTTTCCATGGTAGGCCAATAGTAACCCAGTCTCGTAATATTCTTAGCTAAGGTAGGACCACTAGAATTTGATCCACATATACCCTCATGTAACCCATGCATGGTCGCTTGTGCTTCTTTAGTATCGAGACATCTCAATAGGGTATTATCTAGGGCACGTCTATATAGGGTATCTCTGATGATGGAATACTTGGTTGCCTTATAGATAAATGTCCTATGTTGGTTGTTTGAAAGGTCGGGGGGTAGGATCTTGGCATGGAGGTAGTCATTTATGTCTTTATACCATGGGAAATCGGGACCAACAATCTCACACACCATCTCTAAATCTGGGATGTCATAGGCAAGGACCAAAAGTTGTTCTACCAAAAACTAAAATTTAGGCATGTTGCTAGGTATGTCCAAGAGTGAAGCAATAGTTGTCATGGCATTTGCTGCCCTGTTTGGAACACGAGGTATTTGATGAAAGTCCACCTTGTCAAAATTCTTTGAAACTATCTGCCATGCATTTGTATGGAGCCAACTTTTCATCTTTAGTCTCATAGTCATCATTTACCTGTCGGATTACCAGTTGAGAATCACCATAAACCTATAGGTTCTTGATCTTCCATTTGACTGCCATGCATAATCATGTTACAAGAGCCTCATATTCTTCTATGTTGTTGGTACATGGAAAGGAAATCTTAAATGACTTAGAAATAGAGTCACCCTATGGTGTGATAAACAATATACCAGCCCTTGAGCCATGATTTGTGTGGGACCCATCAAAGTATAATTTCCATGTCATGCTCATGTCAATGGTGAATATAAACTCATCAGGAAAATCTACAACTAAAAGGTGATTTGCTTGTATCGATGCATTGGCCAACTGATCGACAATGACTTGTCCTTTAATAGCTTTTCTTTCTACATAATGGATATCATATTTATTGAGTACCATTACCCATTTAGCCAGTCATACTGTTAATGTTTCCTTGCTAAGGAGATATTTCAGAGAATCTATCTTTGCAACCAATATCATTTGGTGGTTTAGCATTTAGTGCCTAAGTTTTTTAGTAGCAAATACCACTGCAAGACAGGCATGTTCAATGGTGTTATAATTGAGCTCATAACCTACCAAAGTGTGGTTGATATAGTAAACTGCCCTTTCATGACCTTCATTGCCATTCTATGCAAGCAATGCTCCTAGTGCTGAGGTGGTGGCTAAAATATAGAGAATCAATGGTCATCTCTCAATAGGTGGAATTAAGACTGGTGGTGTGAGTCTAGGTATTCTTTGATCAGTTGAAAATATTCTTGGCACTTATCTATCCATACAAATGGTACTCCTTTTTTGAGTAAATGTTGAAAAGGATGTGTTTTATTTGCTAACTACACTATGAATCTTCTGATAGATTGCAGTCTCCCTTGTAATTTCCTCAGTTGACTGAGATTAGTTGGTGGAGGAATGTCTATTATAGCTTTCACCTTTGTTGGGTCTACTTCAATGCCTCGTCTAGAAATGATATACCCTAGTAGTTTTCCTGATTTCATGCCAAATACACATTCCTTTGGATTTAGCCTCACCTTATATTCTTCTAACCTTTGAAAAATATTGTCTAATACCTATAAATGATTAGCCCTTGTCACTAATTTAGCTATCAGATCATCGACATAGTTCTCCATGAGAGTGTGTGTGAGGTCATGAAAAATAGTCGTCATGGCTTGTTGATATGTTGCTCCAGTATTTTTGAGTCCGAAGGGCATGACATTCCAGCAATATGTTCCCCATGGATAGGTGAAATTTTTCTTAGGTTGGTCTTCAGTTACAATTCTAATCTAATTATACCCTAAAAATCCATCCATAAGGGATAACATCTCGTATCCTGCTGTCAAGTAAACAATCATGTCAATGTTCGACAAAGGAAAGTTGTCTTTAGGACAAGCTTTGTTGATATCTCTAAAATCTGTATAGATGCAAATGCCCCATGTTAGTTTTATGACTAGTACTAGATTAGAAATATAATCTACATATTCAATTGATCTGATAAATCCAATGTCCAATGGTTTCTTTAGTACAACCTTGACTAGCAGAGTAATTTGTGGGTGCATTTTCCTCAATTTCTATTTCATTGGTTTATTCTTGGTTGTAAAGGAAAATGATGTAGTACAAGTTCAGGATCTAGCCGAGGCATGTTGGCATATGACCATGCAAAGTTGATATGTCTTTGTGTGAAGAAGTTGCAAAATTTTGGCTGCTTTGTTTCCGTCAACGATGCTACAAAATAGACTAGTCGGGGATTCTCTTCAGTGCCTATGTTAATTTCCACAGATTCTTTAACTAACATGGGTGAATTTTCCTAAGCAACTAGGAGAATGTTCAAACCTCCACCCTTTGGTGCCTCAGAGAGGTTTTCTCCCTCGAATGCATCCTTATTCTTTTCTTTTTCATTGTCCATAGGTGCCTTTCAATTTTCACCTAGAGATTCATCATTTTTATTTTTGTCATTGTTTTTCTTATTTTTGTGACTGGAGGGTTGAACAGATTCCCCAAAATATGCCATGTTATCCAAGTCTATGGAAAATCCAACCTTATGATCACCACTAGGTATTCCTTCTCGTAGTCCCAAGAACTTAACTATTTCTTCATCGTTCTCAAAGATTTCTAAGACAGGTGTGTCTTGTTGGTCCCAATCGATGAGTTGGGGATATACTAAGGGCATGTCATCATCAGATGTGTCAAAGTTCAAAGGGGTCAAGGTAAAATATGATTTTTTCACATAGTCACAAAGGTTTCTTACCAAATCCCCTTTGCTCTTTTTGTTGGGAAGAGGTGGATTCAGAGGTGGGCCTATAGTCAAGGTGTGGTTATCTAAAGTGGATTTTTTAGGTTCCAAAGAGGTAGGATCAAGAGATTCCCAATAGTAATGTTTAAACCATTCCTCTTTTGTCAAAGTCTTCGGTGGATAAGAATTCAATGTATTTGGCAAATATTTTAGAATTTGGTCAAGTTCTCCAAATAGTTTATCAAGGTCCATGACAGAGGTGGAGGATAGGGAATCCCACTCATATTCATTAGAGTTGGGGGAATCACAATAGGGTTGGTCAGATGGCTCATCAGATGTCTCGATAATTTTAGAAGCATTTAATTCCTCAAGTAAGGGTGATGTGGTACTAGAAATGCCAATCTAGATCAGTTGAAACCCAAGCCCTAGGCCTTTTGGCCATTTAAAAACAATGATAGGTTTTGTCCTCCCATTCTAATGTAACCCTAAGCCACTATGTCCATTATATCCTTTGCTCTACATTATAGTAAAACCTTTTCCATATTGATTTGTAGGTATCTGAGCAAGTGGAGGAGTTTCTTCATTGTCGTCTTTATATAACTAAGAGGTCACATCATCTTTGTTTATGGATTCTTTACTTAATTCTCCCCATTTTGTGAAAGTTGTTGGAGGAATGTGTATGGTGACCATTGATTGTATCGTATCTATTGTAGGTAAGTTGTATGATTTAGGAGGAACTATATGGATAACACAATAAGATGTCTTCATGTGATATTCTCCACAATCCTTATCTTGGATCTTGACCTTAGGAGTGGAAGGTAGTGATGATGGAGTGGACGTTTTAGAGAGAGTGGATGGATCGACATAGTGAGATGAAGTGGATGATGAAGCGTCTTGGTTTACAGGCACCTAGCATTGGGGTATCTCTCACAGATTAGTACAATATTGGAAAGGATCTAGGTCACCATCTATTGTAATCTTAATGCCATTGTAGGGAAATTTTAGAAATTGATGATATGTGGAAGGGAATGCCTTCATAGCATGAATCCATGTTCTACCTAGTAGAAGGTTGTATGGGAGGATGAGATCCAAGACTTGGAAGTTTGTCTCCATAACTGCAGGACCAATTCTGATGGGGAGGGTTACAACTTCCTTTGATTTTTGTTCTTCATCATCACAAGCCTTAATGAAAATTCTTTTGGTGGTGTCCACACACGCCTCTGAGAAGCCTAATGCCTTAACCAGTTTTAAAGTGAAAAGATTCAACCCTACTCCTCCATCTACCAAGACTCGTCAAACTTTCATTTTATGAAGAAGGACTTCAAGGTGTAATAGGTCATTATGATTTGTCTTCTCGATTGCATAATCTTGTTCGGAGAAGGTAGCATGATGATTATTGGTTAAGTATCCAACCATCTCTTGGAAATGATTGACATTGAGGTCATTTGGGATAGTTGTGCTTTATAAAGCCTTGTCTAGAATGGATCGATGATCAAGGGAGATACGCAACAATTCCAAGATAGAGATTTGCATTGGGGTCTTCCCCAGCTGGTCAAGTAAGTTATACCACGGCTTGCAAGTCTATGGTGTCTAGTGTGATGGAGGGCCTTGGATGGTGATCTTGGTTCGGTGAGTGTTTATAGCATACTCGGGAGTTTTATTTATGGTGATCATGTTGACATGCTCATCGGTGACTCATATGTGATTTATGATTGGGCCACTATAATCATGCTTGACTTTAGCATAGTTGGCCAAAGTATTGGTCTTATTACCTGAACTGAGGGCTTTTCCTTTCCCATGGTCATGTAATGGATCAAAAAAGACCTTGTGATCAGTGTTTGAAGATGTTTGTTTTGGTCCACCGACTTCAATAGTTTTGTTCTCGACAAAGCCATGTATGATTTATTTCAGTTGTCGATAATTTTGTAGGCTATGTCCTTTAGTTTGATGGAAGTCACAAAAGGCATTGTCATCCCACCAAAATGGTTTGAATTATCCTGGATCGTATTGTCTTGGCCATTGAAGTTGTATAAGATTGTGTTGTAACAATTGTTTGAAGACTGATTCAATGGGTTCCCCTAAGGGAGTGAACTTAGATTTTGGAAGCCTCCTTTGTTTTTGTAGTCGTTGGGTGTTTTGGATAGTGTTGGGAGTTTGATTGATATTGTTGAGTGTGTTGATAGAGGTGTTTTGTCCTCTAAGTGTAATGATCAGTCCTGCTTGTAAGGTTTTAGCATCAACTACCCCATCATTGGTAACATTTTTATTTCGAGAACAAAACTTGTTTCTATCATTAGGGGTATTCTGGACATTTGTATTTCTATTTGGCATCTTGAGTTCACCCTTGTCTATGAGACCTTTTTCTAGTATGAGGCCCTTTTCCACTGGTTTTGCAAAGGATGTGCAACAATGTACTCTCAAGTCACTTCTCAATTTTGAGTTGAGGTTTTCTTGGAATATAGTGACCTTTTGTTTCTTAGGTATCTCTACAGGACATCGACTGGCTATACTTCTCCATCTCTAGAAGAAGGCGATAAAATTTTCTCCTTCATCTTGTGTAGTGTGATACAAGGTTGCTATGTTGATCTCATTGTCAATGTTAAAGGAAAAGTGTTCGATGAATTTTTTGGCCAGTTCACCCCAAGACTTTATGCCATATTGGAGACCCGAAAACCATTCCAATGCAATTTCAATAAGACTTCTCAGAAAGAACCTCATAAGATAGGTGGGGTCATATGCGACATCAATGCACATCATGGAAAAATCCCTTATGTGTTCAATTGGATTATGCTTTCCATTATATTTGGGAAAGTTTGGTATAAAATACCCATGTGGGAAAGGTGTCACGTATAATGATTTGTCGAAGGGAAATGGGCATACATCCTTTTCTAAAAAATTCCTCTTGTTAGACACTATCATATTATCCATCTGTGTTTGCAGGGCATGCATTTGTGTTTGTAGGACATCAATTTGCATTAATGATGTGTTAGTTGGATTGTTTGGGTCTATGTACATGTTTTAGAATCCAACATTTTGTGATGGGTTTTGGTTAAGTGTCAGTATGTAAAGTGGATTTTGATTTGTAATGTTAGTGAATATGTTTTGATTCAGAATCTGTGTGAATGGATTCTGATTTGGGATTTGTGAAAATGGATTTTGATTTAGAATTTGTGAAGTTATGGGTCGGCTTCCATATTGAAAGGAGGGTATGTTTCCTGTTTGTGAGACCCAAATATGTGGTGTATAATAAACTCCAAAGGTTGCTTGCACTGCCTTCTAGGAGACTTTCCACTATCTCCTGCCTGGAACCTGCTACCAAGGGTTCTTTTTGAGCTTAAAAGACTGCTCTAGTCCTGCTCCAACTCTTCTCAGAGAGCTTTCAATCTTGTGCTTTACCTTTGAAGATTCAACACCTTTTGAAATTGCTAATCTCCTTTCAACACCTAGAAGAGTCTAGATGCTAACTTCAACACCATGCTTGAGCTACTTGCAGGGGAGGTAGATGCTCTATTTTCATGCATTTCACCACCATTGGAATGCATCTTTGAAGTTCTTTAACATTCACTTTACCCGATCTCCAAATCTTGCTTGGAAAAGGCCTAGTTCCTACTAGCCCTTACCAGTCACTATTCTGCTTTTTTTTTCCCAAAATCTCCACACAACCTAGCAAACAAAACACCTTTTCTGACACCCTTTTGGAATTTTTAAATCTTGCACTAGCTTTCTGGTCTTCTTCTGTTCCGTACAGTGCCTTCCTATGATCTTGGAGAGGAGGCCTAATTGCCCTATCTTCTAGGGTTTTGTTGATCACTTGCCTATTTATCACTCAAGAGAATTGATCAAGCCTTCATCTCTCTGGTGTCCTTGTGTTTAATCATATTCCACTTGGAAGTGTAATTTTTCCGTACAAATGTACCTTCCCCTGCCTGTTCTCTTTACTTTTCCTCTTCCAAACTCCTAACCGGGTTACATTAGCTCGCCTAGGGTTTGGTAATACAAACTCTTGCCTGGCTCTTTGGTTCTCCTAATGTTAAATATATACAAGGGACTGGCTCCATTCCCATATTCCACCAATTGCAGGAAATCCCCGTGATCAGTGTTTATGGGGGAGCCATTTGAATTCCCACTGCTCAAAACACAGGAAAATAACCACCTACAAACTAATCTAGGAATTCAAATCAATAAAAATATTCTATAAAACCTGAATAAACGATGAGAATTGATCCAAAACTATTCTATGAACACAAAAATAGAGATACAACTGTATTTACAAAGCCTTTTTAATTCCCACTATTTTAAAACACACGGGATTTCAAGCAAAAACACAGAAAATGCAGAAATCTGTTCACTGTCTTTTACTCCACACAACAAAATTTTATTACAATCTTCTCTAGCTACTTGCCACGAGCCAATACCTCCATCTTCGAGTCTTATCCATCATTCAAGGGGAGATTGCTCGCCTCCATATCCCTAATTTCAAGGGAATCCAAACTAATTGAATTGCATGCAACCTAACAATGTTGCCATGCATTTTTGCAATATTCTTGCAACTCCTTCCATCCTCCTGCATTTTAGGATCACTAACTCTTTGAGTCTGAGCTAACAATCCCTTAACTAACCTTTAGCATTTCCAAACAATGAGGATGTGGTTTTAACACATACTAAATGCTTTATAACTTAACATATGCTGTCCAAAGTTTAATAAAGCAAAATTTAATACTAATGATGACCTAATGAAGATTTTAGTCCTAATGACTAACTCTTCACCCACAAATGCAAGACCATCTAAGGTCCAAACCAAACTCACAAGCATATTAACATCCCTGACTTGGCTAAGGTTAGTACAAGCCAAAATGGAAAACAACAAAGGTGGAGGTCAGCCTAGGTGCTCCTGCACCAATATGTGGTATAGTACTAGTGAAATTGACACTTGGTATAGTTTTTGTCTGTGGTATGGTACCAGTGACATTGACACTTGGTATAGGAGTTGATGTTTTAGGTCTTTTGTTCCCAACAAGAGGACCGAAGGGATTGGACGATGACACCCCTATGGTAAAATCTAGACCCTATGTCGAGCTCGATGTACCAAATGGAGATGTGTTTATCGTTGGAGAAATCTACGTAGGTACTCCAAATGGTATAGCGGTAGTCACTTGAGGTATAGTAGCACTAGCAATTCTTGTGTTTGTTCCTTGGGTAGATGTTGTTTGCAAGGTACATATGTTGAATCTA
The DNA here is from genome assembly GCA_007258455.2 of Sequoia sempervirens. Lineage (NCBI taxonomy): Eukaryota > Viridiplantae > Streptophyta > Pinopsida > Cupressales > Cupressaceae > Sequoia > Sequoia sempervirens. The sequence continues at coordinate 17,565 of VDFB02324003.1, read as the reverse complement.
GGAGGTAACATGGCACCTTCTACCAGAAATTTAGCTAAGTATCATTGAGGATCATTTGCTAGATAGTCATCTACAAAGGAGGAAAACTTAGGGTCCTATGCAACAACATCTATGTCTTCAACTACAATGTGTCCTTGTGCATCTCTAGTAAGAAATTTGTCTAACAAAGTCTTGTGAGGTCTCGATGAGGATGTCCCTAAAAAGGGGTTTGAGAACAGATTGATGAAGTCATTTGGATCAGCCATCTTTTCTCTTTCTTTCCTTTTAGATCTTGTTTCAACCATGTAAGGTAAGCTTAAAGTGTGAGTGATGCAAAAACTAAGCCTATAGATGGTATGAATCTAGTCTATGTTTTAGGGATTTTCTAGATATGAGGAATGAATATAGCTTCCTCTTCTTTTTTTGGTTTTTCTTGCAAATAAGGAATGTCTAAAATGATGCTATCCTAGGATGATAGTGTCTAAATATACAAAAATCTAAGTGATCAAATTTCGAAGATTCTAAAAGAGGTTACCTACCACCTAAAGCTTTAACCCAGGTTTCAATTTAGTTTTGACAAGGAACCTTTGTAGGACTAGGACCAAAAGATAAGGTGAGCTCCCAAAATAGACTAATGAGCTGGAAAGTCTCACATATAGGACAAAAAGATATGATGACCAAGTTCAATGACAATTCTCATTGAAGCAAGGGTTTATCCAAAGCATGGAAAGTTCATATCTAAGATCTGCAAAGAATGATTCTTCTAAAGGTAATAAATACTCCTAAGATGAAAGTAAGATCTACAACTAGGATGCCTATTGATATGACTGAATGATACCTAAAGGATGCAATCATGCAAAGTATGAGAATTTTTTTTTGTTTATGTCCAAGGATTAGTGTAAAAGGATAAGTCAGATACTGGTATGGTTGTTTGGTTTTAGTCTGTGACAATGAATTCTAGTTTTCTAGTAATAAAGAAAATACGTTGCAGGATGACAGATGCGTCACATAATCTATTAGATGTGGTTTGTTTTGTCAAATGTGGTCTACTAGTAAATTAAGTCTCAGGTCTATATCAGGAAGATGCGACTCTATATCTGGCAGATGTGACTCACTGTATCAGATGTGACTCAGACTTAAAAAGATGTGGTTTACAGACTCAGACATTGTATTGGTAAACAAAAGTTTAGGGTTTGTGATAGGGCATATGCATCATTCCAGACTTCAGATGCGACTCACCTAATCAGATGCGTGACAGAGAATTACAAATGTGGTTTTCCAGTATCAGAGGTATTAAAAGACTTGACATGTGCAGCTTGAGATATCAGATGTAGTATTACAGTAAGTAGATGCGACTTGTTTTGATAGATGTGACTCAATGATCAGAAGATGTGACTTGGTTTTTCTAACAAATCAAACTCAGTTTAACAGATGTGACTGACTAGTAAATAGATGCGACTCTAGCTAACAGTTGCATTTTTTTGATGAACAAATGCAACTCTATTTGAAAATTCTAGTTTTCTAATGAACGGTTGTGGTTATCCAATGAATGACAGTGTAAACTAACTCTGTTTTGTGATCAATTTTTGGAAAAATAAAAATAATCAGAAAATAATGTATTTCAAGTTTGATGAACATGAACATGTATAATTCCAAAAAACAAGTACAGTCCTAAGGCCGGGAGTGACAATACTTACTGAGTTCTCACTTGGGTTTCCTGAGCTATGCTTATTCAGAGCGGATGACTAGAAGCTTGACCCCACTGGCTCCACTCCATGGAACTCACTTCTCTAGGGAAGCCAAGATTTAGTACCCATGAAACTCCCATGGCATACTTTTCATCTCTACTAAGAACCATATGAACGTGAGACAACTTCAGAGGTCCGACCTCTTGAACCAGCAAATAGAAGGTTTTTGGTTTAACTAAAAATAATTGGCTCATAGTACAGGCACCCATTTAGGTGGCTATGTGTGAGGCAAGATATAATGATCTCATCTGCATAACAAATCTACACCTACAATCTTAGGCTTTCCCTTAATATTTACATTTATATACCAGTTAGGAGTAGCTTGGCTAAAAATATTTGTTGCTAGTTTGAGTCATATTGGGGTGAGTACTTTTTCCCACCAAAACAGGGCCAATTTCTAGAGTTAGTAATAGTTTCTCTTACACTCAGGATTGCACGAATGCGTAAGGGGAGAGGATACTTCTATTACTAAATTGAGTTGTAATCTAAAAAATCATACAAATGCACCAAACACAGTATACGGTAGTTAATTTTAAGCCCAAATGACAATTATCTAATCTACTCAAATAGTCTATTTCAAAATAGTCTTCAACATACGTCCTGCAAAACAATTCATCAGTAGTTTCAAATCTGTCTTCATTGGTCATCCTGCAAAAGGTTTCAAAAACTTGTCTTCTACACAAAATCCTACAAACACTATGTTAACTCCAAAGACACACGCTGCAAACTCAAAATTAGTCATAAATAAAAAAACACAATGAAAACTTTAAATTTGAAATTCAGACTCATAAATTATACTAGTCAGATGCATCACGTAATGCAAAAAATGTGTTGTGTAATGTAGTAGATGTGTCATGGGTTTTACCAGTCAATTGCATCATGAAAATCCCCAGATGCTTTTCAGTTTGTCAGTTGCATCACTTTACTTGTCATATGCAGCTCATAGTGTCAATTGTGTCATTTCGTGTCTCAAATGCATCGGACCGTATGATACCTGCAAACAAGAATACAATTTCTATGGATTTGTGAAGAGCATGTCTTCACGTCAAGTTCACCAATGTAACATCATGAAAACAAACTAGATAAAAGAAATAGCAATGCAATTAAACTTGAATGTAAACTAAGCTAAACAACAAAGAACAAAGGAAAGCTAAAACATAAATACAGAATAATCTCACCCAATATCTACATAGTTCCATGCATGACCTTCATTATCCTTCTCCATTTCATCGTTTGATTATAATTTCCCTCAGATTTCTCTGTTCAAGTATAGCCTATGATAGTGATTTAGCAAAATATCAAAGATTAAACAGTTAATTGCTTCCAAAAGTCATAAGATTTCAGGAGGAGTAACAATGATGAAGGTCAAGCCAATTTATAGAAAACTGGGTTTCTAAATGAAAGGCTCAGATTAGAAGATAGATAGATGATTCAAATTAAAAAATTCAACATGCATTGAGATTAGTGTCGGTAGTGATGTGAGTGATAAAGCATAAAAGGTGAAGATCAAGATTAAATAATAATTTAATCTTTAGTTGAAAGTATTCAAAAATTAGAAGAATCATGATTGCATGTAAAGGATAAAGATGAAATAGAAGAAACAATTTGTTCAAATGCACAAATGAATTAATTAATTAAATAAAGTTATTTAATTAATAAATATGTGCACACAGAAGAATTAAAACTAGCTAATTGGTTGATTAAATCAGGAAGTCTCTTCATTAAAAATAGACAAATATTAGATCAGGAGATGACTGATTTAAATAGATCTTGACTTGAGTGGTAAGTGAATAATTAGATAACTAAGCGATTACCTAATTATAGAAGAATATGCCAAGAATAGTTCTTTTTATGAATTAAATGATTATTTAATTCAACATTCAACATTTAAGGATTAAATAAATTAAGATTTATTTAATTGACTGAAGAAAAGATTTAAAGAATAATTAAATAATTAAAGTGTTTATTTAATTATAGTCAGAAATATGATAAGGATAAACTAAATAATAATTTATTTAATTTAAGAAAGGGGATAAAGTCAATTAGTGACGTAATTAAATAAAGAACATTTATTTAATTAATCAAGATTGAATAAAAAATGATTAATGAATTAATTAAATAAATGAAGTTATTTAATTAATAGAAGAATAAATATTAAAATGACTTAATTAAATAAAGAATATTTAATTAATAGAAGCATAAAGGAATTTAGAAAATAATTAAATAATTAACATTATTTAATCATGACAATGAAGGTACAAATTATGAAGAAATTGAAGTCATAGGCTTAGACCAAATCTCAGTGTCTACACATCAAAATCAACATTTTTAGGATTCCAGGTCTTCATTCAAGCCTCTCTAGCTTCTAGGTGGACCTCTACACTTTCTCATTCTTTTATTCTACATTTGAGTTTCATAATCTAGGTCATATAGTTAAGTTTTGCATATATTTTACATTTCTTGTCTTTACAAGTTCTAGCTTGGTGGTGAATCCCTCTTTAGTCTTTAAACATACCCTAGGACACCTTATTGTAGATGCATTTCCCTTATTTCATCCTTGGATTGAGATTTCTAAGGTTTTCTTGAGTGAAACTTGAAGGAGATAGGTGGAAAGGTCCTAAACCCTAGTTTTATCTCTCGAAAAGATAGAACTTGTTTCTTACAACACCCATTTTCTAGGTTTCAATCTTATTAACATAATTTGAAAAATATGTAAGAAAAAAAATTGTAGAAAATTGAATGTATTTTCTAAGATACTAGTTCTTTTTTGGAAAAAAGTAAATCTATTTGGTGAAAATTTAAAATTTCAATGTAGTAGTACTTGAACACATAGGAAATAGGGTTTCCAACTTTTAGGAGATGGAACTTTGGGACCTATTTCGCACTTTAGTTCATTAGAAAACCTAGATCACTCAACCAAGTGACTTGATTGAGGAAGGGGCTAGGGGTTTCCTTGTGTGATTGGATGAGGTTTCACCATTAAAAGATGCTTCAAAGGAGAAATGCAAACAATTATGCACCAAAACCCTAGAAACTTGAAAACAAGAAATTAGATTGATAAACAAAATGAAATGGAGAGGTACCTAGAGAAGTGAAGAGGGAAAAACAAGGTATGTAAACCCTATAAAATCTATTGTTTGAGGTACACTAGGACTGATACACCAAGTTGCGTGATTTAGTCCTGCTATAGGGTTTCTAGAAAAAATATAGAATCTTCTGGTGATTGATCTAGATTTGTATAAAGGTGGCAAAAAGGCTATATTAGGACTGATACACCCAGTAGGGAAATTTAGTCCCATTATTAGGGTTTGATAGATATTTATGTAGCCTCTAATGATCTTCTATAGCTTCCTTCTTGTCTGATCTTCAAGTCCAAAAGTTTGAATTCTAGCCTGTAGGTGAGTTTCTATGAAGATGACAACTTATTGATAACTTTGACAACTTTTGCAACTTTGTCTTCAAAGGATCTTCAAGCTCCAATTCACCTAGATCTGTAAACACACATCAAGAGGGGAAAATGTTGTTTTGTTAGGGAATAGGGGTTTGCCTTGGTCAAACCCCATTTTGGTAATTAAACCTTGAAATGAAATAGAAAAGCATGAAGTAATAATGAGTGAACAAATGCTATGTTGCAACTCACCAAACCCTTGAGATGAAGTTTGCAAACTTGTGTGAAATGGCTAGCATGAATGTGGATCTTGACTCTTGATTGAATGCTTGAAACTTTCCTTGAATGCTTGATTAAATCATGAAACCTACATCATAAATGTTAGCTCACAAACACACATGATGCATGAAGACTTTGACATGATGCTTGAATCTTGAATGTAGCTCCAAATGCTTGATGATTTTCTCTTGAATGAATACTTTAAGGCTATTAGATTGCTTACTAGGCTTACTTGAAATTTCTTAGATCTTGTTAGGAGAAACTTAATGAAATGACCTTGTGTTTATACTTGTTTATGCCTAATTCCCCAAAAATTACAACACTACAAGCCAACATTCAAAATTTGAATATAAGGATAATAAAATCCTACCAAGAAATTGATTTAAAATAGGTCCTAGGTTAAATTGGGATTCATATGCCAAGTTGGGTGTATGAGTCCCAGTGGCTTAAACCTGGGACACAGACTTTGAGAAGTGCTTTGTTCAATGTGAAAATTGAAATTAGGTCCCAAGACCTAGGTGAGACCCATATGTCCAAAGGGGTGTATGGGTCATAGATCCCTAAATATGGAACACATAGCCAAAAACATTAAATTATGATTTTTCATTTATTAAATGTTGAAATTATCCTTAGAAAAATGCATTTAATTAGGCTTGTGGATGCAAAATAGGTCCAATTAAGACATAAATAAGCCAAATTTTAACAGGGAGGGCCCAAAAAAGTGTGAAAATGTAAAGGGATACATTTTTCTATAGTACAGTACTAAATTTTCAAGAAAAAAATAAAAAGCATGTGTATGTCTAACCAACCTAAGTACAAGAAAAAATAATATATTTTTTTGAAAAAATCAAAATAATTAGACACATGCCCTAATGGGCCATGTTTTTTTGTAATTATTTTGCAAGTAAATAATTAGTTATGATTTTTTTATTAAAACCTTTTTTAAATATTAAAACTTGTTTGTCTAACCACCATAACTTGGTCAAAAAAAATTATGACATTCATTTTTTTCTTTTTTTTTAACCTATAGTATGGGAAGCATATAATGTGTTGCATTTTTTAGATTCAAAAAATGTTAAATCATTCAAGAATTATAGATGTTTTTCAATAAAACTATCAATTAGGACTTTAGTTAGAATGCATGTAGAAAATTAATAATAATAATTTATTTAATTTCAAATAAGGCATATCTTATATTGGCAGAAAGCTAACAATTTTCTTAATAAACCCTTTTTGTTTCATCAAATTCAGTTAAAAAAGTCGTCAGCCACTTTTTGGACCCCTATGATCTTGGACTCACCCAACTAATAGGTTTTCATCCTTTGTGAGATGGTAAACGATCCCATGTATCATTATTTTTCAATTCTTCTATTTCTTCATCCATAGCAATCTTCCAAGATTTTGCATCATTCATACCTAATGCCTCTTCTACAGATCTTGGCTCACTAATGTTAGTATTCAAAGAAAAAATGCATCTCCAATCATAAGATGAATTCATGTTAGATGGTTATCTATGCCTTGTAGACCTTCAAACAAGTTGAGTTGGAGATTCTTCCTCCTATTCTTTTCTTCTTTGGACTCCTTATAGAAGTTTCTAGGCTTATCGTAATTCCAACAAATAACTTTGGAATTTTCTAGGAGATTTGGATCTCCCCTTGGATTTGGATTTATCATGCTTCTCATTCTTCTTTCCTTTTTCCTTATGTATTCCACAAAAATTTAGGGATTTCTTGGAACTGATGGATACTTTCCTCCTCATTTCTTTAGAGAGAAAATAAACCACCACATCTTTAGTCTTGAAGATAACAAAAGTACTCCCAATAGCCATAACAAGAAAATCTCATGAATCAAGAAAAGAACAAAGCAAGATATGACATTTCTCCTCCTCATCCATTTTGACACCAACTGATGCTAATTGAGCCACCAACATATTTAATACTTCCAAGTGGTATGTAATTTGTCAACCCTCTTCCATCCTTAAGGAATATAGTTTCTTCCTCAAAAGAATCTTATTCACTAAAGATTTGGCTTGATACATCTCACCAAGTTTCTTCCATAGTTTCTTTGTAGAGGTTTATTCATAGACATTGATCAAAACATAGAATTCAATAACAATCTGATTAGACTCCTGGATTTTCAATCCGTAACATCATATTAAGTATCCAACATAGGATTTGTAGGCCTCATAACATTATCATCAATAACATCCCACATATCTCAATCTATTAATAGATCCTCCATCTTCAGCTTCCACATCTCAAAATTGTTTCCAAAATACTTATGTACCTTTATTCTCCCTGATGTGCTTGCCATCTAAAATTCTTCCAGCACAACAAGATCAAAAAGTATCTTCTAATCAAACTCCCACTCAAATCTGGAGTAGTTCAGAAAACTCAACAACCCACAACTAAAACCAAAGGTGATCAAGCTCTAGTACCACTTGTAAGGAAGTTAAGGTAGAGGAACAACTTCCTACACTATATTGAGAGGAGGGTTATACAAAAAAAGTTCAGATATGAATAGTTACAAAAACTTAAACTAGAAGTAAACATAAATAATATGCATACCATAACACAGTGATTTACGGGGAGAAAACAACACACTCCAAAAGTTGTCCAATATATTATTCAAAAATCAACAAGATTAAAATATACTTGTAGAGAAAGCGTTCTCATAGGAGTATCACCAACCAAAGATCTGAAGGAAACTCAACAGCGAAAATACTCTTACACCCAACCTCCATTTCATGCACCGAATATATAGTAGATACAATACATGAAATCATCATATGGTATTACAAAACCGTGAAATAAAACCACCTAAAAATTGGTGCCCATCCTTACCTCCAATAAAAGATGCCTAAGATGTGTCCAAACACACACCACCACATGTAGCCCCCCCCTTTACAACTCATTTTTGTGTCCGACACATTTTTACATCTCCCATTTCAAGAGATCAAACTTCCTGAGGCCATAACTTTTGATTCAAGTGCCTAATTGAGGAACTGTTTGAACCATCACAAAGCTCGTGAAATGCTTTATCAAGCTATAACTAGCTATGTTGATTAAAACCACTTTTTGGTGCAAAAAATCTTGTAAGGCCTTCAAAAAAGACTTTGAAACTTTGAAAAACTAAAAATTTAATATCTTCAAATCTAGACAAGATCTTGTGATAAAACTTTACAAGCATGCTTATTTAGCCAATCTGGAGCTTTGGAGAAAATTTTGCATCAACTTGTGTTCAAATGTAAAATTACTATAAATAATAACCTCATGTAATTGCAAGGTTGAGACACTCTTTTCCTAACAATAATAAGATCTCTAAAGCCTACAACATGATTCCATTTGACAAAAAAATGATCATATTAACATTAGGAAAGCATTTACATTGTTCCTTAAAAAGATAGAAAACTAGAAGAAAAAATCATTGCAACAAATGTTTATTGAAGAAGTTAGTTACCCTTGATTGTTTTCTTCAAAAATAATTACATATCAAGTTGGAGACAATTACATTACATTTTGATTTTTATATATACCACAAATCAGATTACAGAAACACTACAATGAAATGATTGATATCTATGCACTACACCTATGACAGACTTAAAACCAATTTTCCATTTAGAACGTATCCCTTTTTATATATTTTCCACTAAGACTTTCCTACACCTAGAACCCCATAATAGAACAAAACCCCTCTAAATGAAAGAGAAATTACACTTTAAAGAATGGGGAAAACCTAGATTGAACCCTTAATTGACATCATGCATAATTCAAACCCTTTTATTAAAAAATCACTTTAAACACTATCAAAACTGCTGCCCATGCATTGGAATAGTTCGAGGAAGGTTTTGGGAGGTCAAAACAACAAAATCCATGGCTCAAATACTCTCAAAATCTGTCCAAAACTTTTGCACGTGAATAAGGAATGGTTTTAGAGTTGCAAGGTTTGAAATGATGCATATGTGCCCAAAATGGCATTGGAAAATATAAACCATAATGTGCACGTGAATGAAGACTTATTTTTAGAGCCAACACACTTTTTATAACCGACATGGTCTAGTTCCAACACTATTTTAAGTTTTTCTCTAGGTCTCATTTTGTCCATGCATGTGCATAAAAAATTTCTCAAAAAATTCAAGCATTGCTTATGCTTTTAATTTTAACATTTTAGCATTACACTTTATCAAAGTTTAAAGTAAAAAAATCAATTTCATGTGCCTAGAGCTTTGAATGAGTATTTAAAACACTAAACAATGTGTTAAATATTTTTTAAATAATAAAAAAAAGAAACTAACAACTTAATTTCTTAGCAAGTCAAATGACATAATTAATGTCATAGGTGCGTGCAATTTTTAGGAGCCAAGAAAAATTACTAGGATGATTTTATTTGATGTTGATCTCTTTTCTTTCATTTTCAAGGCTTTCTTTGTAAACTGGTCTTTCGATGGGAAATTTAACAAATTTTTGGTTTGGACCCTAAAACTTCTCCAATCATCTTAAAAATGGAGCTAGAAGCTAGTGATGACAAACAAATAACTAGGTTGTTTCCAGAATAGGTAATTTTAGTGTGTCGTCATTTTTGAGTGTGCATGTCCATTTTCATGGCTTCTAGATGAGTTTTGAGGGTAATTTTAATGTGTCGTCATTTCCCAAAATATGTGTGCATGGAGTTATTTATGAATTAATTAAGTAATAATAAATTATTAACTAATTATGAAGATATTTTGGGGATAAAGATAAAAATAGTGAATTGATAATGATATATTAATTAATCAAGAAATAATAAACTAACAAATTGCTTGCTCATGGATTGTCTACTTTCTCACCCAAGCGCTTTTTTGAATGCCAACTCCAAACGGCTCTCCCACAACTCCCCTATCTCCTGCTCTCCTTTGTTGTAGCCTGTCTCGCTAGAGTGTGAACTAGTTGTAGATTTGTCTCAGCCTGCAATTGTGAATTCAGCTATACCTCTTGTTGTGGGCTCTCCTATGGTTCCCTCTGGGGATGCTAAGATTTTTGTTGATGATGTGAAGTCAAATGTTATAGGGTGAGATCTGTGTGGTTGTTGAAGTGTGCCTTTGTTTATCCTATTGTCTCCTTTGGGCAAGAGGTTTTTGAGAGCATTGATCATTTCTCCAAAATGGGTTTAATTTGTAGATTCTATTGTCTGTGGCCTTCTCTCCTAGACTTGAATATGTAGTGTAGAAAAATTAACCCTTTTTCACACTTAGTTTGGGAATGAATAATTAATAATAAAATGGAATTAATGGTGCCTTATTTAGGGTGTTGTAAAGTGTATCTTTACACTTTCACACCATTCTAGGGTCTTATAAATTAATTGAGCTTAATTGGCCCCTTAAATTCAAATCCAAGCCTAATTTATTGCATTTTCTGAGGGATAAAACCCGAAACTCTTAAATAATATCACACAACACTTAGTTCTATGATGAATGTGTCCTAGGATAGTGAACTAGGACCCATTCGCCACTTGGTAAATGGGTCCTCACTAGGTCCTAGGACCCCCTTTTGACATGAAATTTCACATCCCCCGAAGTGTGTCCTAGTTAAGTATGTTAGAACACATTCACCCTATGGTGAATGGGTCCTCACTAACTTAGGACACCCCCCTTGGGATATGTTTTTGGTGGTATTTTAATTATTTCAAATCTTGCATCTGATGTCAACTTGTGTTATTTGAATTTTTGGAATTAGTATGAAGTTATCTATAAATACAAGGTCATTTCATTATGTTTAAACTAGATAGAGAGATTAAGAAATTAAAAGAAAGAGAATTTTCATGAGATCAATCATTCATAGTCAAGAAGAAAGCATGAGTGAAGTCTTGGAGCAACATTATAGGTCTTCAAGCTCATTTTGTTGTCAAAGATCAAGCATTATTGAAGGAGTGATGATAGATGCCTATGGAGAATCATGATGGATTCTAGGTTTTGGGGAGATGCACAAGACATTCAACCAAGCCTAATGACTTGTCTCCTAAGTGATTCCATCTTCTATGATCACTCTATTTATAGCTTAAAGTGAGATATAATCAGTTTTGTGACTTATTAAGGGGATTTGAGATCTCCTAAAATAGGTCCTTTGCATTGCCATGTTTCATTTTAGGATCCTACTCTAACACAATTGGGTAGGGTTGCTTTGCATCATTAGAGATCTTAATCTTAGACACACTTAAGGTTAAGGTTGCACACACATTTTGTGTTTCAGATTTTCATTTATCATCAAGGATTAATTACCAAACTTGGGGTTTGACTGAGGCAACCCCCCATCTACCAACAAACTTCAAAATTTGTTTTGCATATTATTAGCGGGTCCAAATCCAAAAGTGGGAATTTCAAGTGGTAGGAAGGAATTGCAGGTTTTGCACTTCAAGATCGGATTCAAAGTTTTCTGAAAGAGCCTACCAAGACCCATTCACCACCTGGCGAATGAGTCCTTGTTAAGGTTTTAGGGGTAGTAGATTTTCACAATTTACAAGCTTCATTTCTAGATTCAAAGCCTCTCGAACAAGTACACCAGGACCCATTCACCACTTGGCGAATGAGTCCTTGATAAGGTTTCAAAAATAATAAGTTTTGACCAGATGCACAACATTCTGTATTCTTAGTTTTTCTAGAAGTTTTAGTGTTTCCCTCTATTTTGTGATTGATTTCTTCATTGCATCTTGTAGACTTAGGTTTAGAGTTTTTTTTTTCTAGTTTAAGTTCTTTTCCCCAAAGTGTGATTTGATTCACCACCCCATCCTTGCATAAAGGAGAAATTGCAAGATCCCAAATCTTGACTTGGCTCACCTTTTAGGTTGATAGTCACTTCATGGTTTTGGATCTCATTTCTTGAATGAAATAGTGAAAAGTAGGGTTGCCTCATAGCCCTCCCCTTTTCTTATGCTTCATTTTGGTGAACCCAACCTTTTGAACATCCTAATTTCTTATTTGGAGTGCATCAAAAATCTAGATCTTATTTTGAAATAGTTTGCAAATTAGGGTAAATGCAAGAAGATGAGTCCATGAAATGTGGAGTTTTTTGCCTTAGAAAAAAACCCAAAATCAGCTTCAAGAAAATGAGATCCTATTTTTTTAAAAATGGGATCCCATTTTAAAATGGATTGTTAAGAAACGAGATCTTGTTTTTAAGAAATGGGATCTCGTTTTAAAATGGATCATTAAAAAACAGGATCCCATTTTCCATTTTTTTTTTAAAACGGGATCTTGTTTTCCATTTAAAAAAGAAAATGGGATCCTATTTTAAAACGGGATTCAGGATCTCATTTTTAATGGCTCATTTTAAAACGAGATCCTATTTTTTAATGTCCCATTTTCAAACGGGATCCCAATTTTTAATGGCCAATTATAAAATGGGATCCCAATTTTTAATGGCCCATTTTAAAACGGGATCCCATTTTTTAACAACCTGTTTCATAAAAAAAAATTATACTTTTAAGAAAAGGGATCCCATTTTGCAAAACGGGATCCCATTTCATTTAAGTATAAATTTTTTATATTTTTATGAAACGAGATCTCGTTTTAGAATGAGATCCTATTTTTTAAATTTTAATTTTTTGTTGGGTTTTTGCTTTGTTTTTTGGTTCGGGAAAAGGCTTGGGGATCCGAACCTAGGTCTTGGACCTGGTTTGACCTACAAGTTGAAGGTCCTAGCAATGTCACAAGAAAATAGTGACTTAAAGCATATGTCTAAAGACTCTTTTTACTGAGTTTTTTGACAAAATTAAAACCCATTATAGATGAGACGGTGTAGATTCCAAATATGTAATTTTTTATGTAATTGGATTAGTTTTTTATTTTTTAATTAATTTTTGATAAAACAGGTCCATAAAATTGAATTATCAGGTTTTTTAGTATTTAAGAACTTTTTATTAACATAATTTTTTGAAAAACAAATTGTATGAAAGCATACTTCATAAAATTCTTTTCAATTTATATATATATATAAGTTTAGGTCATCTTATGCGTGATGTACACGATAATTTTTCAAAACACCATATATGACCAATAAAAAATTAACAAAAAATATTCAATAGAAAACTACAAAAATATGGAAAGTGTGCTTCAGTGAGTTACAAATCTTTTCCCAAAAAGATTTAGAAAAATATGATTATTTAGGTAAAAATATGGATGACATATGCGTGCATGGTATAGTAAAAAAAATGATTTTTAAACAATGGTTTTTAGAAATGCCTATTGAAAATTAATTTGTATCATCTAGGTATTGAAATAAATTACATATTTTGAAACTAGAATCCGAGTACTACATTTTATGATTAGTGACTTTTTTCAAGATTCCATATCTAAGTGCTTCAAATTTTAAGGTCAAATGTGTCGAATTTTGAAAATTGGGGAAAACACTTAAATAAATGGCCAAAAAGTGGACTCAACTTCTTGCACACACCCATTAGATTTGTATTACTTACATTGCATTTAGGGTTCTTTCATTTGGCATTAATGAACATTGCATTTAGGGTAAATATGCATGTTTGCAGTTCTTATATTCATTAAAAATCAGATAAAGTACATTAGATCTTACTTTGTTTTGCATTTCCTTAACATCAAGAAATCAACATTCAACCATTTAGATTCATATTGCACATTAAATTTAGTCACCTTATTCATCATTCAACCTTAGTCAACATTCCATTTAGAGACTTGAAATCTAGAAAATCTATTACAAAATTGACTATTATAGACTTGAAACAACAAACACATAAGATCAACTCAGAAAAAAAAAAGTCAAACTTAGAAAACCCTAATCTAGGACCCATTCACCATAGGGTGGATGAGTCCTTGTACACACCTATTCAACCAAAATTTTGAGTGACTTATGGTGTCTGATTTTCCTTTCTGTTCTTGTTATTAGCCCTAATCTATGACCCATTCGCCATAGGACGAATGAGTCCCTGTACAGATTGTAGTAGCAAAACATCTGAGTTATTTTCAGTTTCTAATGTGAATTTCTATTTCTATTATTAGATCTGAGAAGTAGCTTCTTGAAATAGTTTCCTTTTGCATTTAATTTACTATTCATTTAGTTAGATTTTGCAATATAGAGAAAATAATTTCTTGCATATTTCAATTAAAGGTAGGATTATATTTATGCATTTCCAACATTATTGCATCATTAGATATGCTAGTTTACATTTTTCAATCATTAGAAAACAAAAACCAAAGATGAAAACATTAAAAACACCAAACAAGACCCTTGGAGAAAGCATAGTTATTTTCTTATGTTAAATCTCTTCTTCAAAGTTAACCTATCCCTCAAGCCCTTTAGTAGTGATGACTTTAACATGTTAGATGAGGCCCTTGACGACTTCCTCTCAGAAATTTCATCCACTAAGGCTTGTCATGACAATCCAAAACAAAAATATGTTAACCCAATCACACTGCAACATACCATTTACCCTCGTTCATAAAAACCTCAATTTCAAAAAAACTTGTACTTATCCTAGAACCACTAAAAACAAGCCTTCACTTTACGGTAACAATACTTCACAAAAAATGAGTTACAACACTATTAAGTAGAAATATTTAATACAAAAAATATTAGGAAATAACAAAAAACTCCTGATTCATTACCTTTTCCTGAACCTATCTTGCCCAACACTCCTTGTTTACCCTCAAATAGTGGAAAGGAATATAATCTTGTTGAACAACTTAAGAACACACCTACTAAGATATCCCTATGGAATCTTATTCAAGCCTCACCAAATTACCATAGTATGCTTCAAACAACCTTGTAACAAGTTATGGTTCCTCCTAATACTAGTTCAAACGATGTGGCAACAGTAGTTCAAGGGATGAATGAGATAAATCTAGATATTTTTTTTCACCAAAGAGAGTTACCTTCCTTGGAAATTCAAAAGAAATGTATGAGGCTTTCATGATAATAGCCTACGTTAATTGAATCATGATAAAACAAACCCTTGTTGATAATGGTTTGGCCCTTAATGTGTGTAGTTTGAGCCTTTTGGAAAAGATTGACATGGATAAGAGTAACATCAAACCCAATTATTTATCTATACGTGGATTTGATAATATAGGAAAACAACTGCTTGGAGTCATCACATTACCCATTAAAGTTGGGAAAGTAACATACAAACCCTGGTCAATGTTATGCCTCATGATCTTTCTTATAATCTCCTCTTGGGGAGACCTTGGATTCATGAGATGAATGGAGTACCCTCTACCCTTCACTGTGTAATGAAATATGTCTATAACAACAAGGTCTACACACTAAAAGCCAATCTTGAACATGATCTTTCTTATAATCTCCTCTTGGGGAGACCTTGGATTCATGAGATGAATGGAGTACCCTCTACCCTTCACTGTGTAATGAAATATGTCTATAACAACAAGGTCTACACACTAAAAGCCAATCTTGAACCTGAAAGTTGTTTGCTTTCTGAGAAAGAAGGGCAAGATCCTTTGAAAGCACTGAAATAAAGTACACAAGTGGAAGCCATGAAATAAGAACATGAGATGAACATTGATGAAGTTACTAAGTTTTTAGAAGATGACTGAGGTTCCTTAGATTTCACACCAATATTTATGGGAGAATACAAAAGTACAACAAAAGAAACTGAAAAGAAAAAACAACCAATGGTAATGTCAATGCAGAATTTAGAAGAAAACTCACAAGCATCTACTTCATCTACTATCTAGAAGAAGACATAAACTATGGGTATGTGAAGGATCATCATGGAAAAAAAAAAAAGGTCCTTAAGTGGCAAAAAATTCAGAAAAATTAGAGTTAGGCAACTTGATGTAAAAATTTGAATAAGTTGTCTATATTATTTCAAAAATATGTAAGAATAGAATCTATAGCAAATTGAATTTAGTTTGTAAACTACTAGTTTTATTTAAAAAAAATAAAAATCTATTTGGTGAAAATTTGAAATTTCAATCTTTGATGAGTACTTAAATTGAGGAGAAAAAATAGAAGTAGGTGTTTGTTTCACCCTATACAATAAAATGATATGTTTTTTGCAATATTTTAGATATAAGTAGAGACTCGTAATCACGATGTGATCTATATTTTTTGTAATTTTTTTCCAAGTAAATAATTAATTATGATTTTTATTACAACTTTTTAAAATATAAAGACTTCTATGTGCATTGCCTTGGTCAAAACTTCACTTAAAAATTCAATTTTATTTTTTAAAATCCTTTAGTATAAGAGAAGCAAGAATGTGACACATGTTTTGGATTCCAAAAATGTGATACCATTTTAGAAAGCTATAGATGTTTTCAATCAGCCTATCAATCGGGACTTTGAGTGGTATTTCAAATAGAGAAAATGAATAATAATAATTTATTAAATTCAAAGTAAAAGCATAATTTATATTGGTGGAAAGTTGAGAATCTCCTTTAAAATCCTTTTTGGAACATGTTTTTGGGTAAAAAAAAAGTCATGAGCCATGAGCCATCATATCCTTATATGTGCCCTTGCATATGATCCCACCCCGCACATACCCCTATACAAAAAACTTTGATGAAATAGACTACGAACAACCACCAAACCTGAAAGAGATGGAGAAACTTTATGAAAGAGGCTATGAGCTTATAAAAAAAATGGTTATAATGGAAAAGGATGTGGAAAGAAAGAACAAGGCATCTGTGTTCCTATAGATCCTAACACATAGGAAACAAAAAGTGGTTTGGGTATTGTCCTTTTAAGATAACATAAGATATTAAAAGACCTTCACTCAACATCAACACTGTCATATATGTAACTCCACTAAAATGACTCTCACTTTGAAGCATCCTGAATTGTTTAATACAAATTGTGAAGAATCATTGGAATACTTTGAAGATGATGAAGCTTTGAAATAAATGTTAGGAGTTTATGGCAAGTCATTTACTCCTAAAAATAAATGGGTTACATGTGTTATGGTTAGTACTAAACAAGTAGACGAAGAAAAGGAAAGTAATGAGAGTGATAAGGACAAAGAAGAATATAATCCTAAAATTCCAAAACAAAGTGCACTTCCTTTGGGAGATACAATCAACATACCAATGGATACAACTAAAGAGGAAAGAGTGATTCATATAGGAAAGTGCCTTGATGAAGATGAACAAGATGATCATGTAACTTTACTTCATGACTTTCATGAACTTTTTGCTTGGACTTATTTGGA
>VDFB02324002.1:0-26252 GCA_007258455.2 Sequoia sempervirens | reverse complement strand
TTTTGAAAAGAAAAATAATTTATTTAAGATAAATATATTAATGGGATGTTATTTGTTTTATTTATTTCTATTAAATGAAAATTTTAGATTGAATTCTAATTTAAAACAGATCCATTATGCTTTCATTCCCTTAATTCTTGTCTTGTTTAATTATTTTTAATCTTCAACTATTGCATGGTATTTTGTAATAAATCAATTATGTTTACTTACAAGTAATGAGTACAATATATAAACCATCATACTTTTTTATTAGAAGATGATAATTTATTAAAGTGAAAAATAAAGGGTACAAAAATATTTAATAATTACAATGGATCTTTGAACTGAACTCGAGCAATAGAGCTTGAGAAAGTGAAATTTAGAGAAGGAAATCCTCCATAATATTTTGTTGTCCAACGTCCAACTATTTATTTGAACTGTTCCAACCTTCGGTCTAATCCAAATTTGGATAAAATTATTTTCTGAAATTTGTTACTTCTTCTTCTATTGATTTTTCTTCTACTCTGTGATGACATAGTACATTATGTTTCATGCATGTCCTTGTTATGCTTGAAAAATTCCATTTTGCTCATATATTGATGCATACTTGCCAAATGATGAATCTAAATCATTCAACATATACATATGTAATTATTGCATTTCATTTAAAAACATTGGGCAAATTGAACATCAAAAATAGTCTGATTTTGGCATTGCTTATTTGTTTTTTGATTGAGGTTGAGTTGCATTTCGTTGGCCTAATAAATTTGTCTTTCAAAGTTGGTTGAGAAGAGCTATTATACTTTTTCTTTTTTATTGTGTTCCTGCATAAGAATAATTGTTTGAATGTTAATGTTTGCAAAATGAACATAAAAAATAGATTGATTTTGGTTTTGCTTACCTGTTATTTGATTGAGGTTGACTTGCATTTTGTGGCCTCAATAATTTTTTTTTGAAAGTATAATTTTTTTGAGAAGAGCAAATATACCTTTTCTTTTTGTTTGTGTACCTCCATAAGAATAATTGTTTGAATAAGTTTTGTACGGGAAAATATTGTGTAAGACATATAGTATGAACTACATAGTCTTAATGTGAAAGAGATTGGTTTACTAAGTGCATACCTCTTTTTTCATAGTGCGAATTTTGTAAGTGATTCTCCTCTTTTTTCATGATCACTGTGTATGGATTGTTTTGCATTTTTTAGTATCATTGAAAGGAGTAATAATAGTTGCAATGTTATTGTTTGTAAAATGAACATAAAAATAGCTTGATTTTGGCATTGCTTACCTATTTTTTGATTGAGGTTGACTTGCATTTTGTGGCCCCAATAAATTTATCTTTGAAAGTATAATTTGGTTGAGAAGAGCAATTATATTTTTGTTTTTGTTTGTGTATTTGCATAATAATAATTATTTGAATCAGTTTGTGAACGGGAAAATATTGTGGAAGACATATAGTATGAACTACATATTGTTAATGTGAAAGAGATTGGATTTGTAAGTGCATACCTCATTTTTTCATAGCACGATTAATTGTAGCGATTCTCCTCTTTTTTCCTTATCATTGTGTATGGATTGTTTTGCATTCTTGAGTATCGTTCAAAGGAGAATGTTGGTTGGATTTGTAGTCCATTTAATGATTTGACTCTTGATAGAGCTGTAAATGTTAGTCCTTGTCTTTCAACTTTACCAATATCAATTGTTGCTTTTTGTAGGGTTAGGCCTTGTGATTTATGAATAGTAATTTCCATGCCATGGATAATGGTATTTTCCTATGATTACCTAGTGATATAGGTATTATAGGTATAGTTTTTGGATCATTTTGGTTCCATGGTGGGCCACTGTAGTTATTGATTCTTACACTACATACATTGGAATATCTGGTGGTTTAGAGCCTACATTGTAAACAATGTCAACTACCTCCCCAAGGGATCCATTTACAAGTCCTGCTTGAGTCCATAAGTTTGTTGTTAGCATGATTTGTTGACCTTTGCATAATAGAAGTTATTTTTCAAGCTGGTCATCTTGTGCATCAATGTTGATTTGAGCTCGTGTTTATTGCAATACTTAATGCAACTAGAAGGTTTAGTTGTTTTAACATTGTTTGTTGTGTAGTTTGACTAAATCATTTGTTGCAAATAGGTGAATTGAGTTGTCCAATTTTTTTTCTCGTAGTTGTAAGTACTTTGTTTGTGCTGGTCATTAATATCTCCCAATCTTGTTCTTTTGGTTGTGCATTATGTATATTTTTTAAGTGTTTTACGAAATGGTGTTTGAGTTTGATCGACACCTTGTTGATGAAACATTGTTTGTAATGTAATTACCGTAGTAAATTGTCCCATAATAGTTTGGCATTGGAATGTGATGCATAGATGGATTTGTCCATGACAGGTGGCAGTTGCGTGAGGTCTCCTATTAGAATTATAGATAAACCACCGAAGCACTTGTGTTGTGTTTGAGGAAATGCTTCACGTAGTCTACTATCTATCTTTAATAGTAGCTTTGGGTCTATGAAACTCATTTCATCTATGAGGATGTATCTTATGTGTTTCATTTCTTCTTGGAATGTTGTTAGTGTTTTTCCTTGCAATGGTTTTATTTGTTTTATTGGAATCCTAAGCTTTGAATGTATAGTTGATGCTCGTATGTTAAATGTTGCAATTCCTGTGGGAGCTAAAGCAATCAATGGGATCTTTTGTTTTGGTAGCTTACTTTGAAGTGCATTCCTTATGCAAGCAATAAGATATGATTTTCTAGTTCCTGCAGTTCCTTGAATGATCATATGCAAAGGTTTGTTTAAGGAATGATCTTTGTAGTGGTTTGTTATTATTGTAAGTGCTAGGGTTTTTTTTGGTGATAATTCATAATTTTTGACATTGTATCTTGTGGCCATGTTTTCATTTTGGTTGGACATTTTGTGGATGTTTATGAAGTGATTTGCAGTGGCATGCAAATCTGGGTGTACATTGTGTTGATCCCAGTTGTTGTTGCTATCAAAATCATGCCTACCGAGTATTTGGAGTTCGTCTAGATTTACATTATTAGTAAGTCCCATTTGTGATATTAGTTCCCATTCATTCAATTATGATGTATTTGTTATGTTTATCTCATTACAAGTATCTTCTTCGTCATCATTATTACCTTCCATTTCAATTGTGTGATCAATGTGCCATACATCATATTTGTTTGTATTCATGTTTTTCCATTTTTTATTATTGTGTCTTTTGTAAGTCCTATGCCAATTTCTATGTCATGAAAGTTCTTGTATAAGAGTAATTCACTCAAAAAAAATGTTACATAGTGTTATGATTCCTCCTTTGGAATAGTATAGAACTTTGGGAAGACATTGACAATTGCTTTTGCTTTCCTCTCTTTCCATTTACATCCTTTGCGACATGAAGAGTAGGAGAAGGATCTTTCAGATTTGAGCAATGTTATTGTTTCTAGTTGTGGAGGGCGTTGCATATAGGAATGTAAGTAGCTAGTTTTGAGTTTGTTTTGATTTGTGGTTCTTTTAAAGTGATAAAATACTTTTTGTCCAACATTCAATGACATAAATGATCGATTGTAGATGACAAGGGGCAATTTATGGAGCATATGACATGTTTCTTGTGCTCCTATGTCACGGTCAACCACAAGTTTTATCATGAATTTTTGATATGCTATTAAAGCTTCATCTTTAGGTTTTTGATTTGCAACAATTCTTGTTACCATATTAAGACAACTCTCTAATGATCTTTATGCTTTTGAAGCATACTTGGCAATGTATTTGAGAACAAGTGTTCGTGAGATGATTGGTTGGAAATCTATATAGCTCTCCATATTGATATCATTTTTGGGTTATGTATGTTTAATCTATTATCATTTCTTGCGGGTTCATATTTTTTTTACCATCATTGTCAACTGATAATGTAGAGATAAGTTGTTCTTTCCATGGAGCTTTGTATCGACATTCTATTTTATTCCCTTTCTTACATAGGCATGTTCCCTCAATGCATTTAGTGTGCCTCTGGACACGGTTAATTAATTCTTCACAGTCATTACCATTTGTGTTTAACAAACATGGATCATCAAGTGGAGATCGATGTGTTGTGTTGTTGGTTTGAGATGTAGTACGAGGGTTCCAAGTAGTGACATATTTTTCAAAAAACAATTGTGCTCTTTCGACTTCCAAGTTGTCTTCCCAATCAAGCTTGTCCATGTATGGAGCATTTTGAAGCCAAAGGAATCCGTGGACATGTGCAGTTCCATGATGTTGCCACTCATACCTATACCAATATTCTTTTGTGTGTAAGAGCTTCTGAATGACTTCTTGACAAAATATTGTGAATCATTGATGTAGATATATAAATGTCATATGGGGGTGATTGATTATGTTATATGTACAAATTTTATTTGATTGCATTGTTAATCTTATGTCTTTGGAGAGTAGTAGTTGTAAATCTGGCCATTTTGTATCTGTTGCACTTAATGTGAAGAATATAGTTGGGGGTCCTATTTGGTTGATGATATTTAATAGCTTAGCATGACACTTGTTCCAATATGGTCTTGTCTGTCTTTATCCGTGCCAATCTTATCTTCCACATCAAATCTTATCTCTTCACATCTCATTTAATCCTAGCCCTTGATTGAATTATCTTATAATTCAATTTCAACCCTTCATCTTTATCATTTTCCCTAATTTTTCCCTAACCCTAGTCCATACCTCAACTTTCAATCTTGGGCATTGATTAAGACGTCTTATTGGAATCCAATCTCAACCATTCATTCAAATTTGTTTTTCTATAAAATACCTTACCCTTGTCATTTTCATTATCTACACATATTATGCAAGTACATGTTGCTAGTATGAGACAAAAATCTTCAATATTTTGCTAGTCACTTGTCATAGGCTTATTATTGCACACTCAAATATGAGGGAAATTATCATATTCAAGTAGAATGGAGAAGTGCAATGGAGGTGAATCAATGGTGCAATGAAGATTTGGTAATATTGTTTTATGCTTTATGTCTTTATGCTCATTTGTGCTTCATTGTTTATTAGGGTTTGATTTATATGCTTTATTACATTAACCTTAATATTGCATCCTCGATTACAAGAAGATGTTGTCTAAAAGAAGTTTTGTAATTTTTCTTTTCATGAAATCTGAGCAATAAAATAATCTATTACTTTTGAATTTGAGTTTATTGTTGTATGCAATCGTGGAATTGATTAAAATCGACACAAGTTATTGTCAATTTTGAGTTAGTCAACACTAAGTCTATTGTAATCTAAAATTTGGGGAGTTGTGTGTGAGAGTTTTCTTTTTCTTCTTTATCAAGCAAGAAAAAGAAGGGGTATATTTTAGGAAAAATAAAATTGTATTACTTCTACAACCACTTCCTAATCACCAAGATCCTAAGAGGGTGAGGTGAGAGCATACAATGGATAGTTCTAAGAGGTGCTATAAAAAAATATGACTCTAGAAATATCTTTGATACTAAGTGTGATGTTTCTCCCTATAATAGATTAGCCAAAAAGAAAAAAAAAACTAGAAAATAAATGTATTAATTAAAACATAAAAATGATGTTTTATTGTTTTGATGAAATCACATTACAAAATATTGCATGTCTCTTTGAGGAAATCTCATTTAAGTCTAGTGTTCAATACAATATAAATTGTGGATGGCCCATTCTAATATCAAGCTCTTTATTTATATTTTAAAACCCTTAGTGTAGAGTTTCTACACGAGAAATAAAAAATAAGTATTAGCAATAAAAATGGGGAATTTTCAAGCAAAAATATAGTGTTGTTACTTTTACAACCACTTTTTAATCACTAAGATCTTGAGAGGATGAGGTGAGAGCATATGATGGATAGTTGTAATATGTGCTAGGAAAAAATATGACTCTAGAAAGAGCTCTAATAGTAATTGAGATGTTCCTCCCTACAATAGATCAGTCAAGCACACAAACTATGGAAAATAAATATAGAAATGATATTGTATTAATTTGATGAAAGCACATTATAGAACATCACATACCTCTTCAAGGGGGCAACCTTCTTTGAAAAATTTTCAATACAATATAGTTCATGTATGATCCATTATGATATCAAACCCTTTATTTATACAAATTCTACGTAAAGGAACTACTACTTCTCAAGCATGTGGGATAAACCACATTAGCCAAAGGGGCAACTTACAAACATATATGTTTGTTTCTTATACTAATAAAGCTTAATACAAAAGTAACTAATTAGGAAGAAATTGATAGGGTTGTAAGTCCTAACAAACAACATTTTCCCCTTCTTTGATGCAATCAATTATAGATATGATGTGGTAGGTGAGGTGTAGGTATTGCAACCAGATGTCCTACCTTTTGTAGTGTTAGTCCAAACTTTTCACTCATATCTAACTCTTTGGAAAGCTCTTTTTGTGTTTAGATTTGCATAAAATTAGTTTTTGTCAAATCATTATTTTATGGCTCCGTAAGCAATTTTCAAAAATTATTTTTGGAAAAATTGTAAGGATTGGAGTAAAATAATTTGGTAGGGGTATTCATGGAGGTGGCATGTGAAATGTGCAAAATGAATCAAAGTCACACCTTTTTCCAGTTTGAGAGATTTTAATATCGAAAGTTTGTTAAATAATGTCGATTTGATGTAATAAAAATTTAGAATTTCTTTGCATGCCAATTTGTGTGTGAATTAGATAACTTTCATTTTTTTCGCTTGTCGACACTCGGTTCCACACTTTCAAATCACCATTTTGATTAATTTAATTTTGGAAAGGTATTATGGAGGCCATGGAAGTCAAATATTAGTTTTTATTTCATATTTAATTGTTTATCCATTGCATAAATAATGTGGGGGACGTTTGGAGCATAAAAGAGGAAAAAAATCAAGATTTTAGATATTTTAAAATGCCCAAAATAGAGAAAAACACCTCTAGGAGTAAAGAAAACACTTGTAGGAGTTAATGGAGGCTTAAAATGTTTCATTTAATGCTGCATAAACTTAGAATATGGATAGCTATTCTTGGGGGAAAGTTGGGAGCCCATTATTGGGCTAAAATTGATGATTTTAATGTATATTTATGGGGGTTTTTAAAAAAATGTGGAAAGGAGTTTTTGAGGAATGGGAAGGAGAAAGATGCCTCTGTAGAGGTATCATTGGGAGTTTTGTGTTGTAGGGTTGAGCAACACCAATGAAGAAAAGATGAGACACCAATGTGTGAGAGGTTAAGAGAAAGATAAGAGTAGTATGAAGGTTTGAACAACAACAAAGAGAGCTTGGGGCAGTGAGAAGAAGAATAGGAAGAGCCATGGTTTTATTAATCTTGTGTGCAGATTTTTGTATGCTCTATGGTGGCATTTCATTTTTCCATTTGATGTAATTATCATGAGTTGATTTGATGTAATAAAAATTTAGAATTTCTTTGCATTTGTTTTTGTATTGTGGGTGTTCTTTGTTGCAGTAGAGTCTACATTGCATGGTGGGTTTTTGTGAGCAGCTGGTTGTTTACATCAAATGCAGAGTGATGATGTGGCAACATCCTAGGGCATCATCACTGTTTTAAAGCATACTTGTGGAAAGCAAAAAGCGATGGTCAAAGAGAGTTGTAGATGATGTTTTAAATCAAAAAGATCGACGACCTAAGTTCAAACCTAAACATCTACATGTTAGTTCGCTCATGTGAGCTTTCTTTCAGACATTAATGGTGAAGGCACTCCATTTCTGAGAAATAAAGAGGGTTGTTGGTTCTTTTATTTCACAATTACAATCGTTGAGAGCAAAAGAATTGGTCAAGTTTAGAAGAAAAGAGCAGACAAGCTTTAGGCAAAGAGAATTTGAAGAACAAACTGCTAGTTTTTCTTGGGTAAGTCAATTTTATGCCTTTGTGAGTAATTTTATAGCACTGGATAGTTTGAGAATTGGGTGAATTGCTAGGGTTTGTGGTTAGGGTTGTTATTTCTTTGTTCAAAAGGGGAATTGCAATTGTTTCACATAGGTTTTGGAGAGTGGGATAAAATTGATTGAATTCAAGTATAAACCCTGTGAATTTAGAATTAAGACTATAATTCTAGATTATTTTGAAACCCTAGTCATACAAGACCGTGCAAAATGAGTGAACCTAGTGAGTCTACCACCAAACCTGAGAGAAAACCTAAGCAAAAAAGATTCAAAAGACCAAAACCCCAGGATGATAAGCTCAAGCCAAAGGTGCCCGAGGCATCTGCAAAGAAGAGAATTGTGAAGAGAGATTACTAGATAGGTTTATGGAAGAAGCTTCTAAAGATCTAGGTACAAAGGTTAAACCAATTGGGAAGAGGAAAATTGGTGAAGGTGCATTGACAAGCCACTTTCAAGATTTGGCTTCTGGGGTTGGTGATGTGGTGTTACCTCAGAGCAGTTGGGACTTGTTTCTATATGCTTTGAACAGGAGGTTTACTAGTCACCCTACATGTCATCTCTAGACTTGTGATATTGGAAAGTTGGTTTTCCCAAATGTATTTGTGGAGGTAGACTTGATTCTTGAATTGGCTAGATATTATGACCCTAATGACAGGATAATCAAGAGATTTCTAGATGGAGCTCCCATGTTGGAAATTATAAGGAGCCAAATAGTTGAAGTCTTCAACGTGAACCCATCTACTACTGAGTCAATCAAATTCCGTGCATTGTACAATGAATATGAGTAGAATAAATTTGCATATAGAAAAAATGTCTTTCCAAGGCATAGAAGGCAAGACTTGAACAAGAGAGGTGTACTGTTTAGTCCTAAGGAGTTTGAGCCATTTGATTGTGATGATTTTGAAGATTATTTTAAGAATATAGATTATTCACTGTGCCAAGTTTTGCACAAGAAGTTTGACATCAAGATGGATGTTTCCCTCATGGTCTTGGCTATTGATATACAAAACAAATATCATAATGTAGGACTTTTGATTATGCTTCCTACATTATTGATCAACTTCGTGAGGATTTGGTAAAATCAAAAGATACAATACCTGGACATTGTCTTGCAAACACTATTCTTTGTTAATGCATATGTTGTTGTGGAAAGGAAAAAAGGTTTGGAGGAATTTCATGAGATTGAGAGAGAGGAACAACCAAGACAATGAGCTGCCAGTGCAAATGTGGACACA
Source organism: Sequoia sempervirens (assembly GCA_007258455.2). NCBI lineage: Eukaryota > Viridiplantae > Streptophyta > Pinopsida > Cupressales > Cupressaceae > Sequoia > Sequoia sempervirens. The sequence continues at coordinate 17,144 of VDFB02324002.1, read as the reverse complement.
TGTTTGGGACATACATTGTCTAGATTCCAGTTATGTTGCATTCTACAATGGCTTCAAATTTGGTGTGATGGAGCAATTGGCCTTGAAGCCCGTCTATAGGATATCAAGGGGTGTGAAGGAAATATTGAGGCTTGTGGAGTTTGAGGAGAAAACTACACAAAATTTCAATTGGGGGGACAGGTATTTGCATACCGCCTACACTACTATTAGGATCTATGGATCTCCAGTGCCACCCCACCGACTACTTGTATATGTATTTGATAGATAGGATTTTATGGAAATAATGTGGCAATTAGATGCCATGGAAAAAGAACACTTCAAAAAGTCAAGGAAGACCTCATTGATAAAACCTAAGTGTGGGTTTGCATATTTTGCATGCTTATCAAAGGAGGGTATTGAGAGGTTTGGTTTTCTCTTGAATAACTATAGGATGGAATAGGATATTATAAGATTTTGTGATCCTGAAGGAGTTATTGATGTAGAGAGAAGAGCAAGATGATTGTTTGGAAAGTAGCATTAGTTCCTATATACATAAGATGTAATCAAAAATTTGTCTTTTGATGTTGAGACCTTGCAAGAGGAAGAGTGAATGTAGAAAAAATGTGCTATTGAAGAGAGGATATTAAGAGAAAACCCTTATATGCGAGTCCTTATTATGAGATAAGGGACTTATATGTGAATGCTAAAATAATGTTAGGGGACTTCAAGGATAAAATTTTCTTTGATAAGGTTAAACAAGATGAGATAAAAGCCAAAGTTTCCAAAGAGCATCATGATGCACAAGTGAGGAGCCAACCAACTCAATCCTCGGCTCAAGGCATTCAAGAGCGGGCAAAGGAGATAGGTAAGAAACTTGCAGTCACCCCATTGGTGACCTATTATGAGACTGAGTAAGGTGGTGAGGGTTATGCACCAAAAGATTCTAGAGAGCATGTTCTAATGGAACATGAAGTTGACTAGAGATTCCCATCCCTTGAAAAGGAGGATGATTTGAATGTTGTTGTTCTTGCTAGCAGGATTGCTAAATGGGAGTATAATGAAGATGAATATGATGATGTCAAGATTAAGGTTTGTAGATATTTTATGAGAGATGACACTTTTGTCCAAACCAAGGAATTCAAGGACTTTTTCATCAAATTGAGAAGCTAGGACATCAAAAAGATTTCAGCCCAAATAGCATACTCTTTGTATTTGGTCCATGACACTAAATATTGGGAAACCTGAAGTTATTAAGTTTGTGGAGAAGGAAATTGGTGTTGTGGTCATAAAAAGGGCTACTCAGATGACTGCCACTATAACTACACAATTAACTATGCATGTTGCTATGCTAAGTGTTGATACAACCTAGATCACACAAGACTGATATGATAAGTTGTTGGATAAGTACACTAAGTTGATGGATGAGAATAATAGGGTGCTTGCTACAACACAAAAATATTTTCCTTCTCCCACAACTTCTTCTGATTTGTCTACACAAGATAGGGAGAACCTATCATTAAGAATTCAGAGTTTGAAGCAAGAAGTGCAAGTAGAAAAGGATAATGCTAAGAAAGCCAAAGATGAAACTGCCAAGGTGGCATATGACATTTTGGATGATGTTTTGAAGCACATGGTTACCAAGTTAGTGCACAAGTTTGATAATGTGTGGGATGTTTATAAAAACATTCATGAGGCCAACAAGAAATATGTGTAGGTCCAAAGTACATTTTAGAATGATTAGAGAAAATGGAGTACTAGGGTAGGAGCACTCAAGGAGATGATGACCAATATGCAAGAGAACCCTGAGGCTCCAACTAATATTCCTGATTTGATGAAAGCAATTGATTTGTTAAGTGAAATTACAACATTCCATGGTAAGTTGGGTATGCAGTTACAACATAATTTGAAAATGTTTAGAGATATGGAGGGGCATGGCATGCCATGGATATTAAATGATGAAGGTGAACTAAAGGATTTTTCCACATGGAAGGATGAACTGGGAGGTATACTCCCAAATTTCAAGAAAATGATTAGTCTCACCAATTATACCATGTTGAATCTTGTTGTTGATAATATGACATGAATTGAGGTACAAATGGACACATTTGTGAAGGAGGCAAGGATATTGATTGGTGCTAGATACAACTAGCATAATAACAAGGTACAAAAATTGATGGACATGCAATGGCCTATTGAAGATGAGTATAATACATGGCTTGCAAAGTTCACATATTAAGCCTTGGATAAAGTATTGCAAAATATTATCTCCTCTAAGTTGTGATATGGTGACAAAATATGCTGATGTGGATGGGATCTATTTTTCTCTTTCTTTTTATTGCTTTCTTGTTTCAATTTCTACTGACTTGGTATGCACATGGAAGACAATTTTTCTTGTGGTAAATATGCTTTTCTCTCGGTTGGAATGACTACAACGATGAAAGATTCCTTTTGGAAAGTGGGGAAATCTTCTTCAACAAGTGGAAAGGATTTTTTGTCTTATATGTTTTCCCCCTCATGGAAATGCAAATATAACTACTTGGGGACATTTTGGAATTGAAATCCAAATGTATGTCAAATGTAAAATTTGACTAAAATGTGTAATTTGGCCCAAAGCTTGTTGCTCCCTTGTTCTTATAAAAGGGAATTCAAGGCCAATTGTAGGGTCTTTGGTTGAAAGAGCTATTGAACTCACAGTAAAAGATTTTGTAACTCAAGCACAAAGGAATATGATTAGTATTGAGTCTTAGGTATGAATTCTAGTTTGTAATAGGCATAATGGTTTTACAGTAGTAATGACATTTGAATGAGAAGTGCAAATTATGGAACAAATTATCTCTTGTTGTATTTTGTCCCATGAATTATGAATAAAATGATCAAGGATCCTTTTATTGGTCTTCAATCATTTTGGTTGAATGTATGATTTTATCTTTGCTTTAATTCAAAGAATTAATTAAAATTCTTTGATGAATTCATAGGTTTGTGTGATTAAGCATGAGGATTTGATAAGTAGTTTCTATTATGGAAGATTTGGAGTTGTTTTAGTGTAATGCAATATCACAATAGTCTATAAATTCTAAGTCTAATTAATGTTGTATTACAGTTTATTTCAAATTTGAATCTGTCACCCATGGATAAGAAATTGTTCTATAAATTTGGTTATCTTTAAAGTCATTGAGTCGGCCCTGTCTTTCAAAGAACAAATCCTTAAAGAAAAAATTTCATACGCCTTAAATTGTTGTAAAGTTCCATATGAGGTCGTCCATTCTTTGCTTTAAATGAATATTTTTTATTAAAGAATCATCCAAATTCTCGAAGGATTTCATCTTATTTGCAATTTATAAGAATGTATTTGTTATTTACAATGTCAGTGGTAATTTGGCACAAGAGTATCATTTAGCACATTGTAGGGATCACCCTCCTGGGTCTTGCAAAGCCTGAAGTACAAAGAGAAAGCCTAGTAAGGTTTCACCTAGTCGTTGGCCAATCCTTACCATTGTTGATCATTGAATTATGGTAGGTTCATAGGCAATTGTTGAGATTAATTATGGTTCTTAAAAAACCACCAACACTACCATAGAAGTAGAGTACATGATAGAAAATCATGCTTGTAAAGAATCCATCTAGATTGAAATATTGTGTTTAAATGTTAGAGTAGAATTAGGAGAAATTACGATTCATTGTGATAGTTAAAGTGTCATATGCTTGGAAAAGAACCCAACCTTTCATGTGATGAGGAATAATATTGATTTCCAATAACATTTTGTTTGAGATATGATAGAGGATGCGAGGTTGAAGTTGAAAAATGTTTAAACTTTGAATAATGTTGTAGATCCATTGACAAAGCCAGTAAGCATAGAAAATTTCAGGTGGTGTTATGAGTCTATGGGCCTCTCAACTACTAGCAATTAGACAAATGGTGTGGATAGCTTTGATCTTGTAGGGTGTTTGATAGGTGGAAGAATGTTGGGAAAGGTGTCTCAACCTTGCTCCTAATGTTAATATTACGAAAGGTGTGATTTTCAGATATAAAATAGAAAAACTCAATTTTTGGGCTATAGGCTTATTTTTTTCTCAATACCATCTATAGGATTCCTATTGCATAGATTTTTTTGATTACTTCAATTTACAAAAAAAATGGGCTCAATTTGTCCATTAGATCAAAATTTAAGGCCTTAAAAAAAATTTCTTAAGAAATATGAAAAGGTATTGGACCCATAAAAGAGTTGTAAAGGGATGTTAACACATGTTTACCAACTTATGATGCATATTATAACACATAATACGACATCTTTGATTGGGGGATAATTTGGGTGCATCTTTGGGGTGGTTATAGCTCATGGGTTTCCAATTACCATTTGATGGTTTCAAATTTTGTATCTTGTATATATTAGGTGCTAAAGATGGAGGTTGTGTGTATATTTTTGTAGATATTGTTAAACTATAAAAAAATATCCATAAATCTAGTTGGTGATACTCCTATGATGGATTTCCTTACAAGTGCATTGTAATTGTGATTTATTGAATAATACATTGAGCTACTTTGGAGTGTATGGCTTTTCTCCCAAAAGTGTTATTCCATGTACACCTATGTTAAGGTATTTATTGTTAATTTAAAATTTAAATGTCATTCTACTTTATGTAATTCTTAAAAGATTGAAAATTTCACAACATTCTCTTTAAAGGATTAATGTAGGAAGCATTTTGAGTACCTTACTTCCTTTGAAAAATTTGGGGAAATCAAGTTTATGTCCTGTTACCCACATTTTGAACCCCACAAAATTTAAACTATTCACATTGATAAATTGAAGTCGTTATCTTAAATTAAGCAGGAGTCTCAAGGTTTTAATTTGGTTCTAAAATGAGATATTCTGCCATATCTTTTTAAAGGTTCTAAAATCCATTCCAATGTTCAAAAATAACTTCAAAGGTACTTTCATTTGATTATAAAACCCTTCAAATGCTTGAAATGCATTAGATTGATTTTTTAAAAATAGTTATAAAATTTCTTATAACACCCAAAATTCATTGAATTCTAAAAAAAACACATTTATCAAAGATTTTTAATGGTTCTATAACCACTATTGAAACCTGGCATGGTTCTCAAAACCCTTAAAAAAACTCAGCACACATTTTTGAAGCAAAGAAAAAAGAAAAATATTATATTTGTTGTAGTTTTGATGAGATTTTAAACCCTCTTTTGGCACCCAAAGTCGTTATGAGAACCACTTGAAAGTCTGGCATACATTTTAAAACTGTTTTTCTATACACAAAAGCGTCACATGAAACATTTTGGGCATGAAGGAAAGAGGTTTTTTATGCAGAATGTGGAATTCCAAGTCACACAAACTATTTTTCAAATGCCTCAAGGCAACGTGATTTCATGGAACGCAATGATCACAAGTATGCACGAAATTGGCTTTATTGGAAGGGCCTCATAAATTTCTGAGCAAATTCAATTGGTGAGTGCAAAATCAAAGTCTGTAGCCATTGCCAGCATGAGATTTTCACAACAATGCATAAACATAAGCCTACCAAAATGCCTAAACCCAAGGAAAAGGAGAAATGATATTTGTATTAATTTGATGAAATCACATTATAGAACATCGCATGCCTCTTCAAGGGGTAACCTTCTTTGAACAATTTTCAATACAATATAGCTCGTGGATGATCTATTGTGATATCAAACCTTTTATTTATACAAATTCTATCTAAAGGAACTACTACTTCTCAAACATGTGAGATAAATCAAATTAGTCAAAGGGACAACTTACAAAATGTATGTGTTTACAACTTACAAAACATGTGTTTATTGCTTATATGAATAAAGCGTAATAGAAAAGTAACTAATTAGGAAGAAATAGATAGGGTTGTAAGTCCTAACAAACAACAACAATTTTCTCCTTCTTGAATGCAATCAGTTATAGATATGATGTGGTAGGCGAGGTGTGGGTATTGCAACCAAATGTTTTGCCTTTTGTAGTGTGAGTCCAAACTTTTCACTCATATCTAACTTTTCTGGATTCTGTCCATTTGGAAGCTGCCAATCATAACATTGAAGGAGAGTAGCCACTACTACATGAACTATTTTATGAGCCAAAGGGAGCCCTGGACAAATTCTCCTCCCTGATCCAAATGGAAGCAAATCAAAATTTTACCCTTTATATTCCACATTTGAGTCTATAAATCTCTCTGGAAAGAACCTTTCAGGGTCTTTCCATGCATTAGGGTCCCTTCCAATTGCCCAAACATTCACAAACACTTGGGAATCCTTAGGTATAACATATCCATCTATTTCACAAGAGTTGTGGGCTCTATGGTGGATTAAAAGGGGAGCAGCAGGGTGTAGACGGAAGGTTTCTTTAATCACTACATGAAGATAAGGAAGGTTGTTGATATCACTTTCTTGTACTATTCTTTCTTTCCCCACTACCTTGTCTATTTCTTCCTTCACTTTTTCCATTTCCTTTGGATTTTTTATGAGTTCTGCCATACCCCACTCAATTGTGGTACTAGTTGTTTCACTACCTGCTGTGAACATGTCCTATAAACATAACAAACATCAAAATCATATTGTTAAAAAAACTCTTAAGATAAAAATAAATAAATAAAAAATACATGTTATTTAGTAAAAGTTTGTTTTTTTTTAATAAAAAGGGGTAAAATTTTTATTGCATCAGAACATCATTACAAAGTCCGAAGAAAGAAGCCACAAAGGGGCCCAACAAAGCAAGAATTAGTTCACACCCAAAAAACACCGCATATCCTCCGCAATCCACTCCTCAAGAACATGCGCCATGTCCGCAGGAAGATTGCCCCAGTCATCCACATGCCAAGGATCACTCCTCTCTGACGCCCATCTAGCCAACCCATCAGCCACCCTATTCCACTCCCGCAGAATATGACGGAAAACAATGGAATCCAAAGAAGAACATATAGCAAGAATCTGCCTGGCAACCACAGCAAGCTGCCAATTCACATCCTCCAAGTTTCGCTTCTTCAGCACCTCAATCACCACCTGAGAATCAGATTCACAAACAATCCGCCGCCATCCAAGGCCAACGGCACGCTCCAACGCCATGAGAATAGCACTCGCCTCCATAAGGTTATTAGTTTGCAAGCCCTGGTACATAGAGAAGAAAAAAACCACCACTCCAAGGCTATCCCAACCAATACCACCAACCCCAGCATGCCCAGGATTCCCTTTGGATGACCCATCAGTATTAATTTTTAGCTCCCCCAGAGGCGGCGGACACCAAAAGCCCTCACGAGCAACTCTCGCACGCCCACGCCTACCATGCACTTTGCTCCCAATACTCTTGTCCCCTGTGACAAGACCCAAGGCATTAACAATACCTAACTCCCCAGGATCAATCGGCACAGACAAATCACACTTTGCAGTCAGAGTCTCCCGCAAAGCCCCCAAAATTCGCCCCCAAAGTTGCCCTATGAGCAATTTCTTATCCAGGAAAATCCTTCTGTTACGCTCCAACCAAATTTGCCAAACAATCAAACTAGGACCAATGCTCCAGGCAATTTTAAGAAAGGAGGTTCTGGCAGGAGAAGAGCTCTGTCTCAACCAAAAGTCCTCCAAAGAAGAAACATGGCAGCACGGTAATCTCCAAAGGTTCCACCGGTAATGCCAGATAGTCTTGACAAAAGAACACTGAAAAAAGAGATGTGGTAAGCATTCTTCATGCTGACCACATAGAAAACACCTGGAGGGGCCCTGGAATCCATGTTTCCAAAGATTGTCCCAAGTAAGACACTTACCTTGGACCACTAGCCAAGAGAAAAAATTACACTTAGGCCAAGCAAATTTATTCCAAACATGCTTCCACCAAGTAACCTGGGAGCTCCCAAAAATCTGTTTATCCAACACCTGATAACCCGAGGCCACCGAAAATTTTCCTTTCAAATCAGGACCCCAAGCAAGCACATCACTTCCCTGGAGAGAGTTGCAGACACGACTAGATAAAAGCTTAGCAAGCTCCTGACGATCTTCCTCCACACCACCATGAGGCCAGTCCAAGGGGTCCTTCCATTTGGCCACCGAAATCTGACCCAAATAATTTTGCGATTTGAAGTCTGCCACATGACACCAACCCGCCGCCTCGAAAAACTGGCACAAATCATGGAGGTGGGGATGAGAAGCCACAATGGGTGGATGTCCATCCCAGGAGTCATGCCAAAAGAGAGCATCCTGACCCCCATTGCAAATCCAAAAAAGACCCTGCTTAACCAGCTTGGCACCCCGTTTAAGGGTACTCCAGATCATAGAACCTTTACCCTCCATGCTGAATCTCACCACCTCCCTACTTTCCACTACTCCCAAATATTTGAAGGTCAGAATCTTAGCCCACAACAAGTGTTGTTGTGAGCACCAGCGCCAATACAACTTAGCAGCCAAGGCCTGCCCATTCAAATCCGATCGACGTAGACCAAGACCCCCCTCTTGCTTTGGCCTACAAACAACATCCCATCTCACCAAATTCCATTTTCTATGGAGAAGGTTGCCAGCCCATAGAAACTGACGAGACAATTTCTTGAAGTCTTTAACAAAACTTGAAGGAGCAGACAGAACAAAGCATCTATAAAGAGGGAGAGCCCGGACCACCGATTTTAGAAGAGTCATTCTACCTGCTGAAGAAAGCCACCTACAAGTCCAATGACTGACCAATCTTCGAAACTTGTCAAGAGTCTCTTTCCAAAACCTTCTGGGAAGAGAACGAATGGCAAGAGGGATACCAAGGTAGGAGAAAGGAAGCGAGCCAATTTGGAAGCGGAGAATACCAGCAATTCTCCTTTGAATAACCTTAGGAGTATGGAAGAAATAAATGAAGGACTTCCCCTCATTAATGCGCTGCCCAGAAGCCGCCAAGTACCTGTCCAACACACTACGCCAGTGGAGAGCCTCCTCAACCTTAGCCCTACCCATCAAGGCAGTATCATCAACAAATTGAAGATGGGACTGAGGGGGAATGCCATTTCCCCAAATCCAACCCTGAAGCGAGCCACTAGCAACTTGAGCACGAATGAGCCTTCCCAAGCCCTCCGCAAGAAGGATGAATAAGTAGGGAGACAGGGGATCACCTTGCCTGAGGCCTCTAGAAGCACCAAACAGATAAGTGGGCTCACCATTAATAAGCACCGAAAAGGAAGAAGAAGTGACACAGCTCCTTACCCAATTAATCCAACCCTCCGCAAAACCGAAGGCTCCAAGAATTTTGAAGAGAAAGCTCCACTTAACACGATCATACGCTTTGGCCATGTCCAACTTGATAAACATTGACTTTTCTTTTGAGGATTCCATAGAGTGGATGGTCTCAGCCGCAATAACAACCCCATCCATGATCTGCCTGCCAGCAACAAAACCTCCCTGCTCCTCAGAGATTAACTCACCAAGCCAAGGTTTCAACCTTTCCGCAATCAACTTAGTAATAATTTTATACACCACATTACATAGTGCAATAGGCCTAAAAAGATCCAGAGAATTTGCCCCCTCCCTCTTTGGGATAAGAGCTAAAAAAGTAGCATTCAGAGACTTCAACATTTGTTTATGCATAAAGGATTCTTGAACAACCTCTAAGAGATCCAATTTAACCACCTCCCAGAACTCCTGAAAAAACTCGACAGGAAATCCATCAGGCCCAGGGGCTTTTCCTTTCTTCATTTGGAACACAACATTCTCAATCTCTGACAAGGAAATAGGGGAGAGCAACGATTCATTCATTTCATTAGACACCAACTGAGGGATACAGTCTAAAATCCTTGCTTCATCCTCCTCCGCAGGAGGCGAATCCTCAGAGAATAAGGATGAAAAATACCGAATGCATTCAGCAGATATAGAAGCGGAAGAGGACAAAATCTCCCCATCAGGCAGCAAGAGGGAAGAAATAGCATTACCTTGCCTCCGATCCTTAACAGAGTTATGGAAGAAAGAAGTGTTCCTATCACCAGCCTGAAGCCATTCAATACGGGACTTCTGTTTCCAAAAAATTTCTTCTCTTAACTCCCATTCCTCAACCTCTTTACTTGCAGCAACCTCTAACAAACTCAAATCTTCTGAGAGGCCTTGATCACGAATCTGTCTGGTAATTAGATCAAGATGCGCCTGAGCTTTCTGTTTTTCTTTAAACAAATTTCCAAAGTGCTGCCTATTCCACCTCTTCAACCTGTACTTAACATATTGGAGGCGCTTTGAGAAAGTGTACATAGCAGTGCCATAAGCTGGCTTCCCAAAATCCCACCAGCCAGGGAGTAAATCAAGGAGAGATTCATCCCTGAGCCACATGAGTTGAAACTTAAAGGTCTGTCTAGCACACCGCTGAGGCATTTCAGCCACTAGTTTGATTGGCCAATGATCAGAACCTCGACCATCTAGTATTTCAGAACAGATCTTCCACCTATCCCCCAACCAAAAACTAGACACCAAGAATCTATCAAGTCTCTCCGAAATAGAGGCATCTCCTATTCTCCTGTTATTCCATGTAAATAGACCATTACCTGGCTTGATATCCACAAGACGAAGAGCAGAAATATTGTCCTGGAGCAGCAATGCCGAAGCCTCTAGCCTAGCAGTACCACCCCGCTTCTCCGCAAGCTCCGTGATAGCATTAAAATCACCTCCAATAATCCAAGGATGGTAAGGGAAAAGGCTGCGAACTAAACGAATGTTGGCCCACAAGATATGCTTACCCTGCAACTCCACTGGCGCATACACATTGGAGAGGAGAATAGTTTCCCCAGAAACAAAACAAGAAGCCACCATGGAGAGCGAGGATTTAAAAGACCCCCACCAAAGGGGGCAAATCTTTCGCGGATTCCAAAAGCACGCCACCCCACCAGAAGCCCCCTGAGCCCCAGTGCATTGGCAATCACCATTCCTCCATAACTTAGGAGCTAAGTCCATCATACCTTCCACAGAGAGCTTAGTCTCCTGGAGAAAAAGAACATCAGGCGCATGAAGCTTAATCAAATCCCGAACAGCTTTTTGTCTAGGGCCACTGTTCAAGCCCCGTACATTCCAAGAAAGAACTATCATTTCAAGGGAGAAGAGAAATGCGAATCAAGAGTCTTGACTGACCCTGATTCCACCAAAGTCTCCCCAATCATCTTAATCTTTTCCACATCCTTCTTCCTACCCAGCTTGGAGGTTTTTTCTGACCCCCCCTTTTTGAGATCTTTTTGCAAAATACCCAACTGAGAGGACAACTTCGAGAGCTTCTTCCCCGCCTCCGAATTTGCCTTCTGCAAGAGGTGAGCCTTATCTGCACAACCATGCCTTGCCTCAGCACTACCACCTGACGCAACTTGGACCCCCAACTGCTGAAATGTTCCTATGTCTGAAGGCCCATCACCATGCGGAGCCATAAGCACCTCTGAATTGAGCTTTGCCTGTCCAGGATCATTCCTGTCCTCCTCTAAGCATTGCACTCCCACAACCCCCTCTTGTTGAGAAGTAATCATTTCCTCCACCGAAGGGCCATGCTGATCTATATCCAGAGTCCCATGATCAAGATCAAGAAAACCTGGGTTCACCTCCTGTTGACTAAGCTCTTCCAACACCTCGAATCTATTGAAGGTATCCTCCTCTTGCCTATCCTTCAAAGACCTTTTATGACCTTTATTTCTATTTCTGCCTCTAACAGTAGTGAAACCGTCTTCCCTACCACCAAAACCCTGAAAGGTATCCTTGCCCTTATCCACACTGGGTGTATTATTTGAAGGCAGAGGAGATTGAGCCTCCAAAGGCTTGGCCTTTGGACACCTGCGCCGGAGGTGACCGTACTCATGACAGAAACGACAACGGAAAGGTAATGTTTCATAGTCAAGCTGCTGCACCCATGAATAATCTCCTACACTCACTTCCAAAGAGTCTGGCAGTGGCTTACTTAAGTCAATTTCTACACAGAATCGGGCAAAAGTCATTACCTTTTTGAATTGTGTATGTTGTGACGAACCCACAGGTTTCCCCAACTTCGAAGCTAATAAGTGCAACACATCCTCGCGCCAAAATTCCACAGGGAGCCTTGGAAGACGAACCCACACTGGAACCTGATTTGGAAGTTCCTCTACCGGATTGAAACCAGCATGCCATGGCTTAATGAACAAGCCCACCTGGTTGTAAAAATAAGGGCCCCCTTCAAAAACCCTATTCCGATCTGCCATGCAGTCGAAAGTGACCATGAAATAATTATTTGCCAAGAGGCGAATCTCCATCTCCCCCTCAGGCAGCCAAGTCCTTTGAGCCCACGAATCCAAGAATTGCAACGAAATCTTCAAACCCAAAAATTTACAATAAAGAGAATGCCTTGAGAAATAGTTGATATCCTCTGCCAGCATCTCCATCGGAATGACTACATTCGGCCTCTCTGCACACCGTTCAAGGCATCCGTTAATCTTTGGAATTCTAAGCCCTCCTGCCGATCTTGACACAACTTTTTCAGGCTCCACCGAAAAGAGATTATTATCAAAAACCTTCGAGCCCTGAAGAGATGGTTTCGAACCCACCGCCAAGCGGAAGTCCATTTTGGGGCAAACCCCAGAGGAATCCCCTTGCAGCATAGAGGAAAAGGCCTTAGACTATCATACACGCCCACAGAAGCTCCAGAGGGGAACACCACACCTCCTCAGAGGAGGGAACACGGGACCACCAGCCGGAGTACCCAACTCCCCAACCCACCTCACCACCCACGAACCTTATCCCACACCAAACCCCGCCTTCCACCGCACCACACCCCACCGAGCACCCTAAGCCCACACGCCACAGCAAACAACTCGCAAACCAAGCCACTGCCACCAAACGCCGCAGAAAACAATGGCCGGCCGCGAGCAGAGGAAGAACCGAACACTGAGCACCCTCTCAAAATGCAAACTGTCAAACACTGAAGCCAACAGACCCCCCTGCGCACAGACAAACGCCCACCCACCCAAACGCAACCCAGGAAGCAGAACAGGAACGGGCTAGGGCGCGGATGCCCTAGCTCGGCACACAGAGAGCGACGCAGAGCACATTTTTTCAACAACTCCAGTAAAAGTTTGTTTTAACGAGCAACTATTTTTTTAATTTTAAATAAGAGCTTTGTGTCTATTACATTATAATAAATGTTAAGAGAATGATTTTACTAGAGAATTAGGAAATCTCAAAATTAAAACTAGAAACTTAAATTTTAAGAAAACATACTTTGTATTTAGATCTAATTTACTTCAAAGTTTTGGCCCTAAGATCCAATATAAAGTTCAATATAATAAATGGAAATAGAAATATTCTTGTAATTCTCTAAAGTAAAATTTATATGTTAAATTTATTTGTTTTAACCATGAGTTAAATATTTTCCTTCAACTTAAAAAAATACTTATACACTAATTTGATTTAAATTTGAAGATATCCTAAACCTTTACCTCATTAAATTGTATAAAAAAATTCTATACTAAATTGAAATTCAATTTTACAATTTACGTAAATTTAAAGTATAAACTTTTGGTTATCACATCTTAAGTGTACAATGTGCTTAGACTTTTATCTTTACCTTTGATTTACAAATACAAAATACAATAATGAAATTAAAGAAATGAACTTCAAAACTAAAATTAAATAATTGGATAAAAATGCAACAAGACTCAAGATAATTAATTTCTCAATTTGTAAAAAAATTGAAAGGTTTGTGTGTTAAGTGAGTCCCCTTACTTAAGTGATGGTGTCTATGTGTTAAGTAAGTTCTCTAATTTAGACACATTTTTCTTATATATTTACCAAGAAAAATTGGGAGTTTAGCTCAACGCCCTGGAGCTTAGCTTTTTACTAGACGAGCCCCCCATAACCTCTCAAACGATATACAATGAACCCTCATTCATATTGCAGGCAATAACCCACACTTTGAACTATCTAAAGTGATAGCCGAGACCGAGCGAACTAATCATAGAAATTGTCATTTAAACACTTTTTAATATTATATGAAGATCTTTATGAACGCCAAAAGAGGTCATTATTTCTAACCTTATCAACTAGAATCGGAAAAAGTACTCACTTTATATAACAAATACTTAATGAGCTATTTAAAAAAATTCGACTAGTGGTGTATGGGGGCTGCCAATAAATTAGTGTTACGTAACGGATTTTTTTTAATTTTTGGGCTAGTTTTAAATACTTACATAAAAGAAGCGAGTGAGCTCGTACGTGCTGAAGTTCTCCCCCGCTGTCTGTCTTACTCTCCAGCAAAATATCGAGAAAATCCTTTTCTCTCTCCTCGCTTCTCCCGCTCTGCAGTCGCTCCTCGATATATCCATCGAATACTGCAAACATAATTCTAAAAAGCTTAGTGAGCTCCTTTCTCACGCCCTGCGGGTCGAAAGCCCTCAGGAAAGGAAAATAGTCGGCCAAATTTGGCTTCCCCCCAACGACCATCATCTTGCAGAGCGCATCCTTAAACTCGTGCGATTTCTCGGAGTTACGCCTGTCGAACATGTCCCTGGAAAATATCACGTTGCTCAGCAAATTGAGGCTGGTCATGAAGGCCGCGTGGCCGATGTCGACAGGAGTGGTGGAGTTGTAGATGGCCATCATCATGCTCTTCACCTGGGCCCGGCGCAGGTGGTGGAGGCCCTCTAGACGCTTCACGGTGAAGAGCTTGGTGGTGCAGATGCGGCGGAGAGTGCTCCAGCGCGGCCCGCAATCGCTCCACACGAGCGAGTGGTCGCTGTACGACAGACACTTGGTGGCCTCGATTACTGTGCGAGCTGAGAGGGAGGCGTCCTGCGTTTTCAGAACCTCTCTGGCCATGGCGGGCGAGCAGGCCACGACAGTTGTCCGCCATCCGAGGTGAAGCGTGATGAGGGGGCCATGGATCTTCGCCAGCTGGAACAGTGACTCGTTTGGATTCTTGCCCAGCTGGTGTATGTTGCCGATCACCGGTAACACCCGCGGCCCAGGCGGTAGCCGACCGGATGTTGGCTTTCTCAGCACATATGGCACAGCAATGGAGGTTGCGGCCATTACAGAGTAAAAAACAAGGGTGCTGCATGAATTTACAAAATCCATTGCTTTCCTCATGCAATCTTCTGCGCTCTGCTTTTTATATAGGGACACAAAAAATGCTTTTTTTTTCTTTGGTTCTTCGTGACTGGGGTAATTCCAGTCAACATTCAAAGAACGTGCAGAGAAAAATGAAGTGAGCAAAAGTCTTCCGACTTGGCCGCAATAGTGACTGACTCGAAGCCCGATGGCGGACAAATGTTACTGAATAAAAAACAAGGGTGCTGCATGAATTTAAAAGATCCATGCTTTGTTCCTGCATCTTTTTTTCTTTTTTGTTCTTCGTGAGTGGGGAATTCCAGACTGTCAAAGAACGTGCAGAGGAAAATGAGTGGGTGTTTCTCGTGTTTAACCGTAGCAAAAGAATAAACGATATTGAGTGGATCTTTCTTGTCTTCAAGCCTGCAAAAGAATAAACGATTTTGTGTGGTTGTAGATGAACGTTCCATGCGACAATATCGGTTGTAATTATTATGGATTATGTTGAGTATTTATTTAATATTTCTTCAAAACTTTGTTTAAGATATGAGCCTTCTTTTAAATGAGTTTTGTTCTTTTTTGTTTAATTATTTACTGGCATTTGTATTGAAAGGAGGTGCAATCGGTACACCGATTTTTTTTTTATATTTTATGTTTGAGAGGTCTATAATTGAATGTGTAAATAGTTATTAAAAGCTTTATTCATTTGTTGAGAGTAGGATTGGTTCACATTTCGATGCATCTTTTGTATGGAGATATTATAGAAACGAAGTAATTAAATTTACAGTTGATATTGTCCATTTACATTTATTACATGTAGTTGATGTTGACCAAAAGCAACATTGCATCTCACATCGTGCACATTATTTATACCCATCGGAAATTCTATTGTAATAAGATTTTGCATATTTTTTGTGGAAATAACAAGTAATATTGAATTAGAGTAAAAATATTTTAGAAAATATGTTTTTTTTTGTGGGAATAGAATTGGTTGGGAAGGAAGTGTGATACATACATGTAGTTGATAGTACATAATGACATCTTTATTCTTAAGTGTGATACATACATGTAGTTTGTATTCACATTTTAGACCCCAAAACAAGTCTTTCAGAGAGGTGTTGTATTACTCTTCAAGTTCAAATTTTTCCAGTTCAGTATTGTTGAATTTCAATTTTAAACTTTTTTTTGCGGCATTTCTCTAATTGTAAGTTTGAAAATTTAGTATTTTATGTATTTTAATTTTCAAAAACGATTTTCTAACTCCAACAACTTTTTTATTTATGGCATTCCTCTAATTGTAAGTTTGAAAATTTGATATATAGTGAAATTCCCCCTTCCCAAACATAAGGGCCCTGTCACATAGACACCTACAAACATAGTTGAGGTTATTTTTGGTTCACAAAGGAGTGAAAAATGAGCTGTGGGCAACATGATGTTTCTTTGTAGTCTATGTAGTTGTAAAAGGTGGTAGACAACAAAATGAAAGGCAATGCACACGTTACTTGGGGTGAAAGAGGATGTAAGTATCAGGAGGAAGACATCTTGTAATTTTAATTTTTAAGGGTTGAAAAGTGTGCAAAAAAGCAAGAGGAATATTTTTTTACAGCTTTAAAGAGTTATTACTTAACTTTCGATTGAGGGATGATCATTGAATCATTGCTACAATTAGTTTTCTTGTTTGGTTCACATTAGATTTATGGTTCTAGTATTTTATATAAATGATGAGTATAATCAGTCCATAAAATATCTCATTTTTCTATAAGTGGCAAGACATCTTCTAATATTACGTGTTTATGCCAATATTTAAATTTATGGTTTATGCGTGCATCTGAAATTTCCCCATTTCGCAAGTATAGGAAAGCATCAGTTCCCAAAATGAAAATGTTAAATTACTTATTTTTTTCTTGTTTAAATCAACGTGAATTGTAATTTTGAACAAATATTCGAACTATAGATTTTTGTTATCTCACTTATACTTGGGAGCAACTTAAAAGGCCATATTCCTACAAATCACTAAATATTTAATTGCAAAAGAAAGCTAGATTCACCTTGCAATAGAAAAAGAGCCCTCCCTTATGAAATTCAATTTAAATTAGAGCATTAATTCAGTTTCGTACTTCCTTTGTATATCCTTTTAAATATCTTGTTTGATCCA
>VDFB02324001.1:36171-62250 GCA_007258455.2 Sequoia sempervirens | reverse complement strand
CAAATGGATCCATCTTTTAACATCAGATTTATGTTGTTAAAATCACTCATATTTAGCGCACATTTAGAATCTTTTAGTTTATTTTAATTGCATTAATTAGCTTTAAGCTTTCATTAATGGATTCCATGATCACATAATGCATCCATTAAGCTTGTTTAATTAATTATTTTTTGGATCTTTTAGGTTAGAATCCATTTAAAATTAGTTTAGAATTTGTATATCCTCATAATTTAGCATAAAATCATATTAATCTAGCTTGCATCATGCTCATTTAGATTAAAATTATGTTTTCATACACATCTATCAATGGTTTCATTAGTTTTCTTTAATAAAATTGAGTGGGGAAAGCTCATTTATCCATGGGATTGGGAAAGGGTCGTTGTTCCACATCAACGTGACACCACTCTCACAACGGGATAAGTTTTGAATGGATTAAAATGGACATTTTAGAGCTTTCATAGTTTGGAATGTTTAGTTTAACTTTCATTTGAATTATCCTATTGATATTTGATGTTAGTGGCTTCATTATGCTTTGATTCTTCATGGATCAAGCGTAATCGACCCATACTAATCCGTCAATCACAAAAGGTGACTCTAAACATTGTTGTTCCATTTACATCAATATTTCACCATTCAAATAGGATCCTTTTGAGATTAGGGTGATATGTTTCATTATCAGAAAAGATAATTATCAACCAAATGAAGCTTAATCAACCAGTCTATGAAACCATGCCTCTAGTCTAAAGACTGGCAAAAATAATATGTTCGACAAAAAAAACATACATAAGGCAACAATGTTAGAACACCAAAAAATATTGTAGTGTAGTAAATTGCATTCCTTTACAATTTCACACTATGTTCGGGTCCCTTAATTTATTGGACTTAATTAAGCTTCTAATTTTCCAAATTATGCATTCCAAAGCCTTATTTTTACCATTTTTTGAATGGGGAACCAACATTTAATTAATGAATTTAATATTTTAATCACCATGGAATGTGTGTCTTGTACTTATAGGCCAAGTCCCATTTTCCCATGGGCGAATGGGTCCCCTTTAAGTGCCATGACCAATTTTGAAATATATTTTTAGTGGTCTTTTAATGATTCAAATTCAAATTGTAAGTGTTAGCTTTTGGAATCTAATTTTTGGGAGATTAGAGAAACAACTATAAATACATAGTCTTTTATCATTTGAAATCTAAGGATCAAGAAGTAATTTCATGAGAGAAAATATTATTGTTAAGAGAATTCAAGAGCAGATTTATCAATAATTTTCAGCAGCAATCAAGATCCTAACATCATGTTCAAGTTATGTGTTTTCAGATTGTCTTGTGAAGGCTAATATGAATTGTGGTGGCTCAAGATGAGCATGATAGCTCAGAAGAAGAAAAAAATCAAAAATAAATCCCATAACAAGGAAAGAAAAAGTTTGGACCAATGGGAACTCATAAAGGAGATTCTACAGCTAAGAAGGTTAGACCAAGTTTCGTGACGAAGAACTAAATTGTTCGATGCTTAAATATTAGAGAGAACCCAGTCAAAGTGCCCAGTAATTTTAGTGAAGAGAATATTAAGAATTTTTTTCTTCATATAAATTAGGGAGCCATGATAATGAGGTTTCCACAAGGTGGCTAAACCATCAGAAGTACTATTTGCATCCATAGCAATATAAATAGCATTAGGCGAGATATACTTACTATTTTTATTAAATGTAGCAACACTTGTTTTGGTTTCTTATATGAGTAGAATGTCGGGCTTGAATTCCTTAATTATATTCTTGAAAATATGTTGTTTGTGGAGGCTATTTAGCCACTAACATTCCAAGAGAGATTCAATATATTTTAGTTCTTCTAGAGCCTGGATGCTCCAATATACTGACTTCCATTCATAATACCTATGCTCCTCTTCCTAGTTTCTCTAACTGATTTTTTCCTAGGATTTTATTTGATTCCCACATCATCTATCTTTCACAATCTCAAGCATTTTTTGAAGACGGTGATGTAGAAGGAGATAAAATGAGGCCTACTCTAGACCCCCTAAAGGCCTAGGGGAGCTAGGTAGGGGAGAGACTAGACGATACATCGGGAGCTCCTTCCTTTGAACCAAACCAATAAGGGAAGGGAAATCATTCTCCTCCTTCATAGAACCACCTTTTAGTGAAAGGAAGAGACCAAAGGGAATTTAATATTTTTTCTAGAACAAGCTTAGAACATGATGGAGGTACTCGAACTATTTTTTTTGTAGGGCCATGTGCAAGACCAAAGCCAACTAAAACTAAACCAAAATACAACCCGGTAGACTAAGGCATTAGAGTGCCTTCTAGAGAGGTTTTTGAATGGGGGGCCTTAATAGGAGGTTGGGTGGTGATTTATTTTACTTCTTTAGAGTGATGGTACTTCATAAGAAGCTTTCTCACCAAGATCGAAGGCATGAAAGATGAAGGGAACCAAGCTACACCCTTTTCTTTGAAAGGATTGGTAGAGGCCATGCTCTTTAACACTTTTTTGGACAAGAATTGCAAAGGTGACCCATCAAGGAGTAGATTTGATAGAAGAGAGCTAATTTCTTATATTCAATAGTTTGAGTTCATATTCCAAGCCTGGGCTCTAGAATGACAAAAGTTGATAAGACTTTATTGAGCTCAATAATGACATAGAATCAAGCAAACACTATCTTAGTCCTAGCTTTGGTGACATGGTCTTAGGAGAGAAAATTATCAAAGGAGTTGGCGACCCCAGCTATGATTTCATCATCCCAAAACTCTAAGGGGAGGCCTAAAATCCTAACCTAGGTTGGGAGAGCAGTAGCCAAATGTGCTAAGGGGTCAAAACTCAAACACCATTGCAAAGAGCTGGGATTTTTTTCCTAAAGAACCAAGGTGCTAAGATGAGTGCCTTAAGACAACCCTCCTAGAGGGATAAGGGAAATCAAAAGAGGCTTTTCATAAGCATTGAGATAGATAAATAACCCTTAACCTGCTAATGGGAAGAATCCCATTTTCTCGTCAATTCTATATTTGGGCACCTACTAGCAAACCTTCTGATTAGTGAGTTTTTCATTTTGGCTAAAGACCAATCCATAGAGGGTTCTTTGATCTTAATATTAGTTCCTTAGAGAGGACAATTTAGACACCATCATATAAGTTTTTACTGCCTAGAAAGATATCTTTCTAGAGGGCCAAATATTTTGGGAAACTAGAGACTTTAGCTAAAGGACAAGGGTGTCCCATCAAGCTCATGATTCCCATAAAAAGCCACAAACTATCTGGAAACAATAGGTCTACTACTAGGAATAACTTGCAACATAGAAGGATCTTGAGAACTAAGATGAGGATCAATAATCATTAAAGTTATAATTTTATATTTTTGAGAAAAGAAATGTCATTTTGTGTTCGTTTCTGCATGTAAAATTATGGGCATGACATATTCCTGCTTGATTTTGACACCCCTGGTGCTCAAGAGAAGCTTAGCTTTAGGGATTTTGGTACTTACAACTTTGTACACCAACATCAATGGTGTTGTTTCTAGTGATATCCTAGTTTAGTTCACATTCCAAAGACTCTAGTGATTCAATTAAATCATGTTGAGAAAAAACAATGCAACTAGGATGATGAGTCCTTGATTGATATTTTAAAGACATTTTATTAAATAAATTTGGTCTATCCTAATTTGAGAGTGGAGACTCTATTAAATATCACATCTAGAATAATATTACAAGACAAATAATAAGGAAATGGAGAGAGGAAATCATTCAATATATGTTCTAGGATATGAGGAGATGATAGCCTAAGCAAGGAGATAGTGTACTACTTGGAAAGCTAAAGATACAAGTATGTCTACTAGATACAATCCTCAAAAAGATGATGTTCATACTTCTTTTAGAGATATTATACAAAGTTGACGGACCAATATCTATATACATCAAATTATTCTAGTGAAAATGATTAGAATTAGTCAGAGAAACCTTATACATGAATATGGTATGCTTAGGAATGACATAAACATGGGTGCAAGACATAGAGACATGTCCCATGAGTTTCATACCAAAAACATAAATTTACCATCTCCACATGTGAGAACTTCTAGTAAAGGTTTCTATCCTAATTGTGAGGACTAAACAATAATTAGATCCAAAATTTAATTATGTTAATGTAGCTACTTAAGAAAAAACTAAACATAGGGAAATGGAAGTTGATCAAGAAATTATTTTTCTTGATTAAATTAGGTAGAGATAATGTGACCTACTAGCTAAAAGTGTAGCATTGAATCCCAAATTTCCTAAAACACTCAATAGCTCCATCAAAATTAAAATGTTTCTCATCAACTAAATAGAAATTAGAATAATATTCAACATATATTTTTTTATAATTAGACATTCATTAGGACTCGAAAGATACATAAACCCATAATTTTATGGAATTATAAATTATCCTAATCCAATACCAGATGAAATTGGAGAAAATTTTCCAAAACTCTAAGGAAATATTATTTTCATTACATGAGATCACCTTAGATATTTTATTAATATCATTGATTAATATGAGATAGAGGATGAATATTTCATGATGAAAATTTTCAAGTAGTCACTAGAAGAGAGTGTTAAAGAATGCTATAGAAGAATTTTGAATAGTAGCTCATACAATCATGGAATATGTTTATGAGATTCTTCAAGTTACATTGTGGATAAATATTTGATCCTAAGTTTGCAATCTATTATTTTATGAACATAAAGAAAGGAACAAATAAAATAATTGTTGATTTAATAGTAATTTTATGATCTGACAATGAAAAATGCCTCCTCCTTTGAGTCCAAATGAATCAACGTGTCTAGTCCTATACTATGGAGAATTTGATTCCAAACTAGGAAATTTCCTATAAGATAAAAACCATCAAACATTAAGGGGAGATTATTTCATGGAAATAAAAATTAAAAGAAAAATGAGAACATTTAGTAAGAATTTTAATAGAGTATATGTGAAGATCCTAAGACCAATGTAGCTAATTTAAGTAAGCCCCTCACCATTGATTGTAAACTTGAAAAACTAATGTGGGAAATCAAGGTCGCTTATATCAATTTACAAGGAATGATAAGGGATTACCTTCAAATAATAATTTCACACAATTTAATGAAAGTTAAAAGTTACATAAAAAGACCTATAATCATAATTGGTCCAAGACCCAAACATAATGGAAGTAGTGGTACTGAGAGAAGACTAATGGTAACAAGAAAACTATACCCTTGATCCCTTGAGGAAGGATCACGTGAACCTCCAACAACACTCCTAGAAGAGAAAGAATGAAAATGGTGCACCTAAATATTAAAAAATATGATGATGTGGACCAATATGATACATTATATTTATTGTTAATATTAAATATTAAATATTATATTTTATTGTTAATATAGAATATAAATCCATTATATTCTATATTAATATTAAATATTTATTGTTCAATATGAACAATAAATCCATTATATTCAATATGATTTGCTAAATAAATATTTTAATCATTTTAAGGAACTCATGCAACAAAGGTATAAAAGAGAAAATCCCTCTAATGAAGATATTAAATCTATTATTTATGTAATTCTCTTGCAATTATAAAGTGAACACTAGTTGAGAAGTAGGTAATTGGCTGTCAAAAGTCGCGGTAGGATTGCAGTTTCCCCTGATGCATCTACTACACATGCAAATCTATAATGAAAATGAAAATTCTTGTTCTAAGGTCACCTCCAAGAAGAAGATGCATATACTATCTATCACTTTGCAAAATAGGTACGCCCCTAAAGCTAAGTGTGTTGACATGTACCATCTAGTAGTATAGAACATTCAAAATCTACATGAGGAAACACCATGCCAAACCAAACAAGGAGGTTGCCACATGAAAATCCATAAATGTACAAAGAAGTTGGATTTGTAGTAAGACAAAAAAAAATTGTTACTACTAGTGATCAAGTAATGCATTTCATCCCTAGTGTTATAATTGTTTCATATACACTCTTCGATTTAAATATTATTCAATAGATATGGATCTAGATTTGATCTAATTAAAAGTTCAAGTGCTAATTAAATAATTGTTTTAAGATCCCTAAGAATTTAGAGAGAGGGCCTTATTCTATATCAATGCCCCAACCATATTCAATCAATCCATTGATTCCCCAAGTGATCCTAAGTATAAGGTATAAGTGGAGGACAATATCAAGGAAACACTTAAAGTATACAAATCTTATGGAAATCAATAACTGTATGTTGTAATAAAATGATGGGTCTAGTCCATAACTGTATGTTGTATTCTAAAGCTTCTGGAAATCTAATTCCATTAGAAAGGTATACAAATATTATGGAAATAAATATGCAATAGACTGCCAAAATGTGAATGTCATTAGGATTGTCAACAATATTGAAGTATGGCTTACATACCTAAGTAAGTGATTCTTAATAGATATAATAATAGTTGATTATTTAGCTAAGTGGCATATACTGCTAGATCAATAAAATGGGCAGATTCAATAGGTGGTATCATCCAAATATATCCTACACTACCATACCTTTGCAAGAAAATAAGTTTTAATTACATAAAAAAATATGATGCACATTATCGAGAATCTAGATAATGAAAAGAATGAGGTATGTTACATGGGAACTAAGCCAAGATTTTTTTTGGATATTGTGATGACAATATTAGAAACATGTTGATCCTTATTTATGTCATCAACCTCAAAACTTTGAAAACAAAGGCATATGCAACATTTATATTGATGGTTCATATTCAAAAGGAAAAGTGGTATAGGATCTATATTAGTGTCACCTAATGGCACAAATTATAATTTCACTTTTATTTTGAGCTTTGAATGCACCAATAATTTGGTTGAAGGGTAAGTGAAAGAAGTTGAGTCCACATTCAGGGGAAGTGTCATTTTTCAACTTTAAAATAGGTACCCATTTAGTTTTTAGAATAGGTACCCATTTTAAAGTGAGTACTCATTCCAAAAAGTCTGAAACTCACAATAATTTTTCATTTGGATTTAGGCTTAGAAAAGGCATCGTAACCCAACCCTTAGCCTTGGACCTACAAGTACAAGGTCATGGCAATGTCAAGAGAAAAAACTTTGGCAATATGACTAACGTGTGTTTTTCTTAGATTTATTTTATGAAATTAAAACCCATTATAGATTGCAATGTCTAGCTTTCAAATATTTAATTTTTTATGTTTGGATTATTTTTTCTATTTTTTATTATTTTTTGAGGAAACAAGTCCATAAAATTTAAATGTCATGTTTTCATATATTTTAATAACTTTTAATTTGTTAATTTTCTTGTTAAAAAAATATATGGCATCAATCTATAAAAAAATATTTATACAATGAAAAAAAAAAATTAAAAAAATGATAAGTTTAGGTCAAATTATGGTGTTTGTACATAAGGGTTTTAAAAAGCATAAATTAGGGCCAATAAAAAATAAATAAATATTTTGAAAATAATTAAAATAAAATGACCTCATCAATATTAATTGTAATACACATCTTTCCCCAAAAGGAATTAGAAAATTAATTTTATTTAGGTCAAATTATGGTGTCTGTACATGTGCATGGTATGGTCCTAAAAAGTGAATTTTGAAAAGTTGTTTTTATACATGCCTATTAAAAATTATTTTGTATCATTTGGGTATTAGAACAAATTACATATTGAAAACTAGACTCCAAATACTGAATTTTATATGACTGGATTTTTTTAAGATTCAATATTCAAGTGCTTCAAATTCCCAGTCCAACTGTGACAAATTCTAAAAATCAGGAAAAACATTTCCACTTTTTAAACATTTTGTGGACCCAACTTCTTGCACTTACCCTGAATATGAAGCCTTGTTGCTTAGTTTGAACATGTTTCAACTTGTTTCTCAAATTAGGATCTCATACGTTGCCAAAAAAAGAGACTTGGAATACAAGAATGCAATATGGGATGCTATTGAAATGCTTGATTCTTTTAACATCAAGTGGTTGATTAGATATGAAAATTTAACAAGTAATTCCCTTCCTATTTTAGCTCCAAGATTTGATACTTCTTTAACATCATTCCACTGCTAGTATAGTGTGAAATTCCTCACCAGGTCAATCATTCTTGATCTAATGTCTATAATTGGTAGGTCTTCAATGATGATAAGTAGATATATGAGTTCCTAAATGACATAAATTAATTTGATAATGGAAAAGAGACACATTCTGGGAATAAAATCATCCAAATAAAAAACACCATCTTAAGAGGTCTTGTTACCCTAGAGAGGATGTTTAACCATAATGATTGTTACACAACAAGAAGCAAGTTTGTTAGTTGTAGGAAGATGTAGGAGTGAACTTACAAACTGATGTAGCTCCTATGATTATCTACCTCAGTAAGAAGCCAAGAATAATAAAGAAACAAATGTTGATTGCATTGTTGAATAATTTTAAATGATTTTTCATTTCATCTTATGATGAGTTGAAGACATACAAGGAATATTTCTTCTAGCATACCATTTCATTGGATATTGGAACAAATTATTTCAAATAAAATAAAATACCCATTAACCCCACACTTTCCCTTCAAATGTGAAAGGAAATTATGAAGCTGAAAGAGGGAGAAGTTATCAAGTCAATCAAGAATTCAAAGTTTGTATCTAACCCTATGTCAATAAGAAATAAGAATGGAAACATCAAGGTTTGTGTGGATTTTAAAAATTAAAATATCAATTCTTTCAAGGATAATTATCCACTGCATAGTATGGACCATTTTTTGCAAATGGTCAAAGGGTCTAAACTAATGTTAATGATGGATGGCTTATCTAGTTATAATAGGTCATGTTCAAGGAGTCCAAGCAGTCAAAGACACCCTTCACAACTCTATGGGGCACATTTTTTTATGTTGATATGTCATTTGAGTTGAAGAATGTATGTGTTATCTTTCAAAGAGTATTGGATATTTTTTTTATTTTTATTATAAATGGCATAGTGGTGGTCTACCAAGAAAACTTGACTACATACTCCAAGGAAAGTAATGATCATTGTAAATACTTGGATTTAATATTCTAGAGATATTTAGACTATGGGATTTCTTTGAATTGAAATAAATGTAGATTTCATGTTGAAGAAGGTAAGTTCCTTAGATATATATTGTCTAAGGAAGTAGTGAGAATAGATTTGTAATGAGTTAAATCCATCAATATCATCCCTCAACCCAAGACAATCAAGGTAGTGTAGTCATTATTTGAAAAGATCAACTTCATCAGGAGGTTTGTTCCTAATTTTTTTTAGAATATAAAATCCATATCCAAGGTTCTAAAAAGGTGACAATTGGATATTTGTAATAAGGAATTGACTAAGTCCTTCATGGATATTAAAGATGCACTCAAATGTTCTTTGTAAGATGTCAGCCTCCTACAAGGATCTCCTAACTGGGCTTCTCTAGCCATAATTCAGAGACTAGACATCTAACCTAAATAGCCATTCAATCATTGTGGAGGTGCATTTAACTTGTCAACCCAGGGATGTAGACTTGAAATGGGCCAGCACTGTATGTACACTAGGAATTCCTAAGTAGCCATCTCTAATCTATAGCTAAGAAACACACAATACTGAAAGTGAATTGCACGAAAGGAATAAAGAAAATGCTAAACATTAACCAACAACTATGCTAAATGGAAATGAATAACAAGAATAGAGACCTGGGAAAATAGATAGGAAACTACTATGTTTGCTTTGGCTACAGGAATAGACACAGAATGGACTTCTAGTGGCTGCAGGAACAGTCAATGCTAGATTTTGAACTAAGTGCATAACAAAAAATAACAACTAAGATAATTAATCTAAAGAAAGGATTACTCACCAAGTGGTCCCCCTCAAATGAGTATCCACTAGAACTAATACAAACTCAAATACTTAAATTCAGACTATCATCTTATTCATTAAAAATTATGTGAATAGAGTAATCAACATGGTTGTATTGAAAAGTAGAGTATGCTCCATACATTATCAATGTAATTTTCGACAATCAAGAACTAAGGGACCAAACTCCCTCAGAAGGGGATTAAAATCCATAGTCATTCAACTAGCTAAACAAGGCATTCAACTCCCACTAACTAGGAGGACACCATTTAGTGAAAGCAGGGAAAAGAGTGGCAGAGTGGTTATTCCTACAGGGAATCCAGTTAGAAATGCATGCCCAAACGTGGGCTCAATTTTGCAATAACGCCCGCGATTGCTCAATGCCATAAATACAAGGAAGTTACAATTGACTGCCATGGGGAATCTATCACCATCGCTCTTCAATTGACTCCTTTGAATGATTCCCTTGCATGATCATCTATCAGTT
Source organism: Sequoia sempervirens (assembly GCA_007258455.2). Classification (NCBI taxonomy): domain Eukaryota; kingdom Viridiplantae; phylum Streptophyta; class Pinopsida; order Cupressales; family Cupressaceae; genus Sequoia; species Sequoia sempervirens. The sequence goes on along the minus strand of VDFB02324001.1, from coordinate 51,907 downwards.
TCCTTTCCCAACTTAGCATCCACCAATTGTGTCCTACATGGTAATGTCAGTACGCATAATAATTACACATCTAAAATCACCTTAGAGAACATTCATCAATCACATGCAAAATTAATATAGATAATTTGCATAATATGTTAATGTCATTGAAACTTCACAAGGATAGGATAAACCCATTGTCAATGGTTTGAGGGAAACATTATACAAAATATTAACATTCGACGACTAAAGTTCATGACAATGCCAACAAATGAACTATAAACTCTACCCAATATTTAACCAACAACTAGGCCCATCATCCCCCCCAGCCTAATGTCTTTCTAGTCCTCCATTAGTAGAAGGGTTGTTCTTTTATTTGGCTAAGGCTCTAAAGTATGCAACTACAAGCTGGCCAACATCCGTTGCTGCAGTACGTGAGTCTAGATCCCAATAAAATCCTCCCAGTCTATCAAATTTGTTCCACCTTGGCCTTTTTGTATCAGCATCATGTCGGTAGAATCTGTAGTTTGGTATAGGGCACATAAGAATGGGTGGTTGGAAGGTTAGGGGAAGCCAAAATCTCCCCTTTTCTCTACCAAGTTGGATGTACCTGTCAATCCCCTTCAATGTTGCAGCATAGTTATGAATAGAATGGGATTCGGCTTGTTTCAGCTCATCTGTTAAACTATTCCATTGCTGGACTAGATATCCTCTTATGAGCTCCTCTTTTGCTATTGTTTTAACCTCATACTTAGTATAGATAGCTTCAATCCAGGGCATGATTATGTTACCATAGCTTGGTCTAAGGAGCATCCTGAGGCATTCTTTGTGGATATCCTTTGGGTTACTTGACTTGACCCTAATTGATAAGGGGATATTGGATTCTATTCTTCTATAAGCACTGTTATGCTCACCCCAATTAATTTCATTTTGTGCCCAGGACATAAATGCTCTTAGTTGAACATCCCCATATACAATAACGGGTACCAATCATGATCCTATGTGATAGCATAATTGTGCAAATAAAATTCACATAACAGATTTTTCATCTCAGGGGAAGCAATTTTGTAGTAATTGAATAATTCAACAGGAGTTTCAATGGAGGGATTTAAATCTGAAACAATTTTTTATAATCTAAAAGAGAGATATTTCTCTTTCAAGTGCAAGGCATAAACCCTTGCAGGAGCTCTGAACTCAAGAATTTGTGGCACTAGGGTCACAATGTTATCTACTTTCTTCTTTAAAGTAGCAATCTCCTCATTTTTCTCCTTAATAATCTCATCCCTCTCTTGGATTTCCTTTTTCAGCTTCTTCCTCTCCTATTTCCATTCTCTCTCCCTCCTTTCTATTTCTATCCATAGATTTAAAATTGTTGCATGAATTGTAAAGTTAGGAGGGTTATGAATTCCTACCAATGTTTTTGTTGATGGCTGCTCCCCATATGACACTATCTACATGAACTCAGGTTGTTTAGTTGTATGTGGCTGTAGGGGTGCTATTTCTTCATCCTCTTCTTGTTATAGGACCTCTTGTTCCTGTTCTTGGCCTTGTTCTGGCTCTTGTTGTGCTTCCTGCTATGGTTGCACGAACTCCTACCCCTATTCTTGGTTCTGCTGCAGGAACCCTTGCTCATCCTCAAACTCTTTTGCGATACTAGCAAGGTCTTCCAATGTCAATTTTACTACTTGATCAGAGATATCTTCTTTATTTTTCTCAACCTTTTCTCATTCCACTAAAGTTTCAGTTTCCCCATGTGATGTCTCACCATGCCTAGGTTTTTCCTATGAAGGTTCAAAAAGTTGGTCCAGTTGGTTTTGATTTTCTAGAGATTCTCTTATGTTTTCCTTTGGTTGCAGGATGAATAGGGTCAGCCTTTCTCTTCCTAGCACTTGGCACCTCTTTTTCTACAGGATGAGTTTGACCTTTTCTTTTTCTTTTCTTGCATCAGCTTCTTTCTTCTGTGCCCTAGTTCTTATTAGGATTTGTAGGGGGACATTGTCATCAGAATCAGAAGAAAAGCTTGCTTTTTTTGAATGTTCTATTTCAAAGGAACTAATGTTTATGGACTCCTCTAGTGCTGTAGGAGGATTCATACTAGAATTGGCACTAGAAATTGAAGCACCAAAGGTGGCTTCAGCTATACTTAATCTTCTGCTAGACTTATGAGACTGAGGTATAACCCTAGGTGGAAAATGCTCAACACTAGAAAATTCTTCTTGATGGTAATTTTGATTAACTTGAACAGATTCCTCCCAAGTCATTCCAAACACATCATGCAAATATTTCTTAACTACCAATTTTATCACGCAATGGTGGGAGATAGATTTATCCCTACCTTTCTAGGTCTCGTCTGCCATGATGAAGAGAAGATTGTATAAAACATTGGGCATGTTCATCCTCCTTCTGTGCCTCATGTGACTCATGAGCTTAAAATGTACTAAATGCAAATTTGACAATCATCCCTCATAGGTGATATACCTTATAATGTGAATAGCTACCTGCTTCCATGGCTTAGGCATAGACATTCTTTTTGTGCCCTGTTTGTCAATGCTAATTGGTGGGTCACCATGTACTATGAATTCTTCGCTAGCTGATCTGGCATCCCTAGAGGCAGGTTAATGCTCGCCATCGGTAGGTAACCCTGAAATTTCTACAATTCTCTCTTAAGTCACCACCACTTCTAATTCTTTGAACTTGGATTTTCCTTCTGAGAATGTTTGGGCCAATTCAAGTGCAATGCCTTCATCAAAGCCATCTAGCTTTGTGAAATAATCAAACCATCCACAACATTGAAATTCTGCCAAACATTGTGCATCTTGCAGCAAAGCATCATGAATTGAGGGCTCATTCTGAATTAAGCCACCCCCCATTGTCACTATCACTCAGTGAAATTTCCTTCTACTGTAATTTCTTTTTTGAAAACCACCACCTTTCTTGCTAAATTTTTATTGCCAGTGTCAATGGAATTTCATTCTTTGTCTCTGCCTTGTACCATTTACTGCTCATTCTTGAGATTATGACAAGGCAATAAAGGTGAGGAAAGGGGTGATAAATGATAATGATAATGGAAATAATTGGTGGCTCAGTTACCATCACTTCACACATGCGAGCTATATTTTCAAATCAGCTTGTTTAAATTTCTAACGTAGCCAGGTTATGATTTGATGTACGGGCAGTTTATTTGTATTTTTTTATTCCTCTTGCAGCCTAATTTTGGACATGTGTCAACATATGTGGGAAGCGAGTGGCGGCTTGACAGGAAATAATGACATATTATGCAATCACCTATAATAATGTGCGATGATTAAATAAATGTGCCCAAAAGGTAATTAAGAGATGAGAATTACCACATGCATACCTGAGCATTGAAAGGATGCATTGCAAAGATCGAGGAGAGAAAGAATTAATTTTCCTTTTTTTGAAATGATTGAGCAATTAATCAAGAGTGAAGCAAAGTGGGGTGAGGTGGAGTGAAATGATGGAAGAGAGAGAGAAAGCTGGTACGGATGGATGGATGGGTGGATGGGTGAAGAAATGGATTTCCACTAAGGTGAAAATCTTTATTATGAAAAATTACGTACCTTAATTTAGCCAAAAAGTGGGACGCTAGGTCGACCAACTTTGGCTACAGGAAGCTCGTGTACTGAATGCTGAGTGAATTATTGCAGGGGCCCTTCCTTGGAGGCTGGCTCAAGTAGCTTGATTCTGTTAAGGCTAATGATGGTGGGCTGAAAAACTCCATTACGAAAGACTTCAGAAATGTTGAACAGTCCTAACCACCTTGTCCACAACTTCCCTGCATTGTTCTGATTCTTTAGGTCATATGACAATACCCAGTCACTTGGCAGAAAATTGTTTTCCCAATCATGCCATCTCATCCTCTGATTTTTCAATACTTCAGTGTGGTGCAAGGCTACCCTTCTCATTTCATCCGAAGCATTTGACTACATGACCAAAACAAGAATATGGGTCAAGGCTGGCTAAGAGAATGCTCTGTAATAGTCTTATTTCCATTCAACATCTCTTTCTAGGTGAGTGTACAATGTAAAGGGAAAATGGCCTCCCTTAGTGGAAGTGTTTAGTCTTCTGTAATCAACACAAACTCACCACTTCCCTCCTTTTTTTGGCATGAACATCAATAAAGTCATCCACTGGCTATTTGAAATGAGGCAGATAAATCCAGCAGCTATAAATTTTTGCAGCTCTGTTTTAACAGCTTCTCTTAATGAAGGGTTGATTATTTGTTGAGGTTTCCCTACTAGTTGACAATCAGCTCTGATGTAGATTTGTTGAATGCAGAACTTAGGATATGGTCCCTTCATATCACAGTAGTTCCATGCAAATGCATATTGATGAGACTGTTGCAATTGTTTGAGTCCATATGGTGCCATGGTATGGAACATGCCCGTTACTGTAGGAAGTTTCTCTATGGATAGAGTGGCTGTAGGAAGATCATCTGTAGGAAGAATGACTGCAGGAAGTTCAAGAGGAAGCACCGAGACAAAAGTAGAAGATGATGTTTGTCCTTCTTCATAATGGTTCTAGTTATACTAGATAACACCTCTTCCTTGTCATGAAGTTGCAAGAAAGAACTTCTACCTTGCATCATGGAGTGCACCATCGAGTTAACTTCCCCAGTTTCCTCATTGTCATGTGGAAATAGAGATAAAATCATGAGGTTTGTTGGATGCTCCCATGAGTCTAGAAGCTCTATATCATCAAGATCCATAGTGGAATTATTAACAAGCTACAGGATAGTAGGAGGAGGTCTCATGCATGAAACTTTTAGTTGTTGCAGGACGTGCTTAGTGACTGCATTAATCGCTGCCCCTAAATCACTCAGGGAATTCTTTACTTGAATCTCGTCGATAACAACTGCTACAGGATTGTTTGGATCACTGTACTTGGGAAGGGTCTCTTTTCCAAGCATGATGTCAGAAAATTGTCTCATCACATGGATTGTAGTCGAGTATTTCTTCTTTTTTTCCCGACTTCTTAAGATAAGCTTCCTTGATTGTTCTGCCATGTATAGGGACATCCTTTATGGCCTAAAATAGGGATGTTTGAACACCCATGATGTCAAGATTTGCATCTCCCTTTCTTTTCTCATACTTGGAAACTCCCAATTCCTAAGGAAATGGTGGCTCTTGTTCAAGATGTTTAGGTATTGTTGGTTGAATAAGATCATTTAGAGGTTCTTGTTCCTCTTCCATAGGTAGCTCAATGATGATGGGTGTGGAAGGAGTGGTTATGGTAGTTCCTAAACACTAGTGAATATCACCTACACTCACAGCATATGCAGGGAATTGGTTTGAATCAGCAAGGTATATTGGTTGTAATTGTGGTGTGTTATTTAGGTAGGGTGTGGGCTGAACTGGTGGCTGAGTAAATTTGTATGCATTAGCAGGTGGAGGCGTTATAGCAGGCTGCTAGGGTTGAAAGGATGGAAGCATGGACTTGACTACCTGGTTTGGCCCAGAAAAAGATAATGGAGCTAGTAACATACCTTATTCCAGAACCCAGGGCTTCCTTTGTGCATCAAAGTGAACTTGATCTTCCTTAATCTGAATTGGTTTGATCTCAAGTGGAATCTTGATGTCAATGTTAGTTACCATCTTGCATCTGCAGTCCTTCTCCTTTTTTCTGAAATGAGGGTAGTATTCTGCCGACATTGCCTCTTCCTCCTTATGTTTTCCTTTGTCTTGAAGTGCACCTAGCTGAGTAGCTAGGTTGTTTGTAACATTCTTCTTGAGATCTATTAACACAACAATGATCTCCATCCTTGGAACTCCATTGGTAGGAGATTGGTAAGTTCTCTCTTCTTTTGAAGTTGTTCTGGAATAGTCCTGACATATTTCCTTGATATCTTCCCAAGAGACTTGAGTGATCTTCTCTTCCCATCAATTCCAGAGCGTCAGTGTAACTCTCATTGCTTCCTGACAAGAAAAGCAACTTCTAAGATTCTTCATTGGGTGCATGGTGTGGAGATTCCTACATGCAAGAAAGAAACCTTGAAGTGTAATCTTCCAAGCTCTCATCTTCCTTCTGTTGCATCCTAGAGGCATCATTTCCTTTTGTATCACTGCCCCAACAATATTCCTTGTATTTTCCAAATCACTTTGTCTTCATATCCTCCCAAGTTTCCATGGTATTTCTGCCTAGACTCATAAACCATCCTAGTGCATCTTCTTTCAAAGTGGTGGGAAGTAGCTCAAGCTTAGGAGCATCAGTGGTGTAGTCATGATCCTAGTAGAGTAGGTCATACTCAAACAAGAAGGTATCACCCATGTTTTCTTAATATATTTTCAAGGAAAAGGGTTATCAATCTAATTTTGGGTCTTTAAGGGAAGCTTCAAAACTAGTCAAATGGTTCTTCTTTATTTTTGGGCAGACTTGGGATCTCAACTTTTTGTGATATCAACTCAGCATTAGCTAGCTCACACAAAGAATGAGCAAAAGAACAACAGATCATTACTTTCCTAAACAAGGGGTATTCTAAGAACAACTCAGAAGAAATGCTATAATAGAGAAGTTATCAATGACTCTGAAGAACCTCCTAGCTTGACACCATCCCGGACAATAGCACCAAAAATGTCAACCTCCTACAAGGATCTCCTAACTAGGCTTCTATAGCCATAATTCAGAGACTAGACATCTAACCTGAATAGCCATTTGATCATCGTGGAGGTGCATTTAACTTGTCAACTCAGGGACGTAGACTTGAAATGGGTCAGCATTGTATGTGCACTAGGAATTCCTAAGTAGCCATCTCTAATCTATAGCTAAGAAACACACAATACTGAAAGTGAATTGCAAGAAAGGAATAAAGAAAATGCTAAACATTAACCAGTAACTATGCTAAATAGAAATGCATAACAAGAATAAAGATATGGGCGAACAGATAGGAAACTACTCTATCTACTTTGGTTGTAGGAACAGACACAAAATGGACTTCTAGTGGTTGTAGGAACATTCAATGCCATATTTCAAACTAAGTACATAACAGAAAATAACAACTAAGCTAATTACTCTAAAGAAAGGATTACTCACCAAGTGGGCCCCCTTGGATGAGTATCCACTAGAACTAATACAAACTCAAATACTCAAATTTAGACTATCATCTTATTCATTGAAAATTATGTGAATAGAGTAATCAGCATGGATGTATTGAAAAGTAGAGTATGATCAATACATTATCAATGCCATTTTCCACAATAAAGAACTAAGGGACCAAACTCCCTCAGAAGGGGATTCAAATCCATATTTATTCAACCAACTAAACAGGGTGGTAAACTCCCACTAACTGGGAGGATGCCATTTTGGGAAAGCAGGGAGAAGAGTGGCAAAGCGGTTATGCCTGCAGGGAATCTAGTTAGACATGCATGCCCAAATGTGGACTCAACACTGTAGTAATGCCCATGATTGTTCAATTCCATAAATACAAGGTGGTTACAATTTACTATTGTGGGGAATCTACGCCATCACTCTTCAGTTGACTCCTTTGAATGATTCCCCTACATGATCATCTATCAGTTTCCTTTCCCAACTTAGCATCCACCAATTGTTTCTTGCATGGAAATGTCAGTATGCATAATAATTGCACATCTAAAATCACCTTAGATAACATTCATCAATAACATGCAAAATTGATATAGATAATTTGCATAATATGTTAATGTTAATGAAACTTCACAAGTATAGGATAAACCCATTGTCAATGGTTTGAGGGAAACATTATACAAAATATTAACGCTCAACGACTAAAGTTCATGAAAATTCCATCAAATGAACTATAAACTCTACCCAAGATTTAACCAAAAACTAGGCCCACCATAAGACTTGATTATTCTAAGTCTTTAAGTTGTTTTCCTTTCGCTTGATTCTAAATTATTCTTATTTTGCTTCAAAATAAAATTGATGGATATGAATAGCCAATTGATTTCTTCAAAAATCATTGAGACATGTTTAATTGAATTACTCCATTATGAAGAAGCGTGTTTATGTTGTTGTCAAGGTAGTGAAGAAAATTAGATCCTACCTTGTAGGAGTCAAAATCATTGTCGATGTGCCACATACAATCATATGAGATATTTGTGTTCAAGAAGAGGAATCAAGAAGAAGGTGAAAATATATCAACAAGGCCCAATAACATGATTTGGAGGCGAAGATTACCAAGCTATTCGTAGATCAAGGCCTTGAGGCTAATACAAATTTTGATGCATCTGAAGTGCATTAAGTGAACTTTGATTTAACACTTCCTTCATTCCATTTGATGAATTATCCTTGGTGGTAGGACATTATTTTATATTTGAAAATATGATTTTTCCCCTAGTACTACATGATCAATAGAAAATAATATTTAAGTCAATAGCTCAAAGATATCTACTATTCCAAAACTAGTTATTGTGGAGGAACATTGACAATTTTCTCCTTAAATGCTTAGATCAAGAGAAGTCTACAAAAATAATAAAGGAATGTTGCCAAGGATTGTGTGGTGGATATTTCATGACAAGGACTATTACTCATAAGCTCATAAGAGAGGGATAATAGTAGCCCACATTTCTCAAGTATGTGGCCAAATTTTTCAAAAGATGTAATATTTTCCAGAGATTCTTAGGAAAGAAAATTTATAGGATCACTTACCCTTACCTCCATATCAATTGAACCTCCATTCCAACAATAGGAATTAATTTTATAGGTTAAATTATTAAGAAATATAGCAACACATATAAATGGATACTAGTAGACACTGACTACTTCACCAAGTGAGTGGAGGAAATCCCCACAAAAAATGTTGCATCCAAAGTGGTGATTGACTTACTATTGAACAACATCATCACAAATTTTGGTTTTCTATCAGAGATAGTTATTGATAATGCAATGTATTTTAGATCCATGAATTTGTTGACATGTTTTCCAAATATGGGATAAATTTAACACTTTCATCTCCTTATCATCTATAAGGAAATGGAAATTTTGAATTTAGTAATAAGTGTATCATGACCATCATTAAGAAAACACTAGATTCAAAAAAGAAAATATGGGATGATAAGTTAAATTTGTCATTTAGGCATATAGAATAACCTATAAGAAGTCTATTGGTGAAAGCCTCTTTAAACTAATCTATGGAAGTGAATTCAAGATGTCAATTATCCTTGAGTTACCTATATATAGACTATTCTAAACAATTGAAGGAGAGAAAAATGATGTCATCTCCTATAAAGTGCATGAGTTGACTAAATTGGAAGAGTCAAGAAGGTCAACCCATGAAATAAACCTAATGCACGATAGTAGAATATGAAATATTTATTTGATAATAAGGTTTTCTAGAGACATTTTTAGGTTGGGGACCTTGTCCTCATGTGAAATTACAAATCCAAAGATAAAGGAAAAAATGGAAAATTTGAAGAATTATGGGTTGGACCCTATCAAGTAGTAGAAAAGGGTTCTCAAATCACTTTGTAGCTCAAGAGTTTGTATGAAGAATTCATGGAGCCCTTCGTTCATATCCAACATCTCAAGCACTACTTCTCTTGAGGGTATTTGGTTTTGTATAAACCCTTGTACAAGTGATCTATTTTCCTTCTTTGTTTTTGTATTATATTGTAAATATTGTGTTGTTTCTTGTCCTAATGCAATCATGATCATTGTTTCATCATGGTGAATTGTACTTTTCTTTTCAATTATTCCTTCCCCTTTTGTTGTATGCATATCAAAATAACTAGTTTCTCGTTGTGCCTACAAGAGGCACACATGTTCAAGTAATTAGGTAATCACCTAATAATTAATTAATCATTAATTAATTATTATGCTCATTTTAATTTAGTATACCTAAGATAAACTTAGAATTTTTTTATATTTAGGTCATGTTGTCTCATAGCATAAGATGAGGACACTTTTCATGATCTAATATAATCCTTGCCTATGGTCTCATTTATGGTTTAATTTTTATTTTATGAGAATTTAATATTGTACATTATAATCATCTAGTACAATCCAATTGTATCATTCAAATCAATTGAATACAAAATCCATCATGGCTTTCTAGATCAAATCTCTTCTCAAGGTTGCATAGCACAATCATGATTTTTCTCTCCATGTGATAGGTGGTTTGGTTGCAAGTGATTTCTAGGAGTTGGCTATACTATAAACTCCAACATGTAGAGCACCAGATATGCAACTTCTTTATAAAATTTTGAGAGATACATACTTGAAGGAAAAATTGGCTCATCTTGGAGAAAAACAAGCAATCACCATTGAGTCCAAAATGGCAAAAAACCTTGGGATTTCTTATCAAATTGATGAAATTTGAGTACTTGAAGAAAAGGCCAATATTTTTAGGGTCTACAATACTCAAGTATTGATTCATAGCATGTATGGTTATGTGCATTTGTATGAGTCCATAGTTCATTTCGGTTTTCTTAGTTTTTAGATATTTGTATTTTTGGATACGCTTTCGTATAAGTAATTGTAGTTTAGGGTTTTTATTTTCTACTTGGTTTGAAAGATATTGCAGTTTTTGTTTCTTTGCAAAATATTTCTGGGTTATATTTGAGCACTAGTGTTCCGTCATGGGTTTTTTTTTGCTGGAATTATTTTTTATTTTGTGGCATCTTGATTCTAGCCTTTCCAATGGTTTAAACTGTTAGAATTATCTGGATCTAGGGTTTGGTTTGTTAAGTGGCACTTTTTTTTATCGAGCATGTTCTTTTAACTTTGACTTCACGTTTTTTTTCTGCGCCAGCCTCTAAACATATTTGAATGTTTTTGGTTCCATACTACGAATCTCTATTTATTGGCGGGTTTCTAATTTTTGGGTAGCTTTTTTGTGTCCCAGCTCGCGTTTGCGACAGGGGATTCTATAGCTTTTGTAATCATGTTTAAATTTGGTGGTTTTTTCCTTTACTTGTAATACGTTCCATTTTTTATAGTTGATATTTTCTTGGTGGGTTATTTCTATTTTTTTTCCTATGGTGTGGTATCATATCAGGTTTTTTGATCGTGGAATCTATCATCTGTTGCAGTCACATGATCATTTTGTGGTTTGAGGTCATAAATTTTTTCCTGTGTCTTGTATTTTCAGAGTTCTTGCAATGTTGAAAATGTATTGGGAGCTCTTCAAATATATTGATGTACTTTTTCTTGAATGTACACTGGGTACATTTATTGAATTTTTGATGATTTCTCATTTTGGTTAATTACTTAGATGATTAAGACCTAGCAATATTTTTTTTGCATGAGATGGCTTAATTTTATCCTTCTATTGTCATTCTAGAAAAGAATAATTGTGAATCTTGGAAAAACATCTTGACAGATCTCAAATGGATTGATTTTTTTCCTCATCTTTATGGACTCATACTTGAATCAAACATACCATGGAGTAGATCGACATGGGGTAACATTGATGATCATGTTGTAGTTTAATTTTTTCTAGTGTTGATCCTGACTCTATGTGTGTTGTATCGGGCATGTTGATTCTCCCTACACACTTTGTACTAGACTTTGAGAGATTCATAAAGAGTTGCATATCTCTCCATTTCTAGAGGATCCTACTACAAATTATCTCATCCCCCTTGATGATGCAATTTACATAACCTTTGATGATGATTCTTGAAAGGAGCTAAAGTATATCATAGATCTTGCATCTTTTGATGATTCAAAGACCTTTCTCCTTGTTCCCACTCTTCATATCAATTACCAATATCCATCTTTTGTTGTTATTTATCATATTATTACCACCACATATATGGCCCCTATTGATTAAGTGCAACAATACATTCATTATTTTCTAGACATAATTAATTGGGATTCATATCTATCAGATATATTGTCCAAGTGTTTTTGGAGTCTCATATTGTAGATTTGGAGGATTATTTTGAAGACATTCATCTCTTCTTTCATGAAAACCACATCATCATTATCTTTGGAACTTGTTCTACATCAATCTTCATAGGATTTTAGATAGACATAGTAGACGCTAAAAATTGCCCTAGTCCTACGATGTCTAAATTCTCCATCATTTCCTCTTTTGTCTTTCATAATTAAATAATTTTTAATTATTTAATTATTTTCTAATAATCTTGTATTATTCAAGGGAGTAGAATTATTTTGAACCCGAGGCTATGAACCGGAGGCCACAACCATTCAACCAATACCACTAGCGGGGTTTGAACCTTAATTCTTGAGAACAACAATGCCACCTTTAGAAATAATCACTACCATGCCAATATAAATTATTTTCTAAGTCATAGGAGTCTTCTATTAATTAAATAATTTTGTTATTTAATTAATTCATTTCTATAATTTATTTCCCCTTGATTAATTAAATAACTTTATTTATTTAACTCGTCACTAACTAAGTCCCTTTTCTTTCTAAAATTAAATAAATTCTTATTTATTTGAATTTTTTATACCACTACTATAACTAAATAATTATTTTAATTATTTAATTATTCATTAGTCTCTTCTCTCATAAATTAAATAAATTTTAATATTTGGTCCACTCTCTTGAATTTTGAGTTAAAACATTATTTAATTCAAAATGTTCCCTTTGTCACATTCCTCTATAATTAAATAATTATTTTTAATTATTTAATTATTCATTGGCCACCTAAATTAAATAATTTTTATTATTTAATTTCTCCTATCACCTCTTTACCTATGCCAATCTTATCTTCCACGTCAAGTCCTTATCTATCCATGTCTCAATTAACCTCCACCCTTGATTAAGTTATTTATAATTTAATCTTGACCATCAATCCTTATCATTTGCCCTAACCCTAGTCCATACTACATCTTTCATTCTTGGCCATTCATTATTGACATTCAATCTTAGCCTTTCATTCAAAATTGTCTTTCCTATAAAAGACCTTGCCATTGTCATTTGTCATCAACCTCTTGCTACCTAGACATTTTCCTACACAAGCTTCTGCTATCTTGCTATCAAGTCTACTATCAAGTCAAGTGCATCTATAGTCAATTATAATCTTCAATATTTTGCTTTATCATTGTCATAGGCCTATTTACATACTCAAGAAAAATTTGAGGGAAATTATCTTATTCAAGAAAAATGGAGAAGTGCAATGAAGGTGAACCAATGGTGGTATGGAGACTTTTGGTAATATTGTTCCATATTTTATTTCTTTATGCTTATTTGTGCTTCATTGTTTATTAGGGTTTTATTTATATGCTTTATAGCCTAGCCTTGATAATTTTAACCCTGATTTACATTGGTAAACCACTGCAAATGGTGCATATTTTCCTAATCTTATATTATTATTTTGTGCAAAATTTAAGGAGATTCCCATTTGCAACTAGGGTTGGAGACACAAGCCCTAGGTTTTGGAAGGAATCTAACCATATCTCTCAAATGGATGCATTTTTTTTCTGAAACTTAGATTGGGATAATATCAAGAGCCTTAGGTCCAAGAAATTGGTGCCTTGTTTTTATTCTTTTTCAAGAATTAATTTTGAGAGAAAATTAGAATTTTTTGGATTTTATATTTACAGAGCTATCTAAATTCTAATAGGGGTATGTTCTTTATGTTTTTCATTTGGATGAAAAATAATTAGACAAAAATTAGATTTTTGAAAATTAAGGTTTTCAAAAGATTTGATTATATCTCACAAATAGTTGCAGATATTTTCACAAAAAAAATTTGCAAGTTTGTGATGATGTCAAGAGATTTCAGTAAAAGAAATGGATTTTTTTAGATCTGTTTTGAATTTTTATAATTTTTTGTTTTTCATGAAAAACCAAATTTTGAGAGAAAATTGGAATTTTTTTTGGATTTTTTTATATTTCTGGAAAGCTCTCTAAATTCTAATAAGGGTTTGTTCTTTATGTTTTTAATTTGGATGAAAAATAATTAGACAAAAATCAGATCTTTGAAAATTAGGATTTTAGTCAAAATTTTCAGTTTAGATCTTTGGCAACCCATAGCTTAAGAGTTTTTTGTTACTAACATTTGATTTCCAGCATGCATGACATAGGTGGAAAGGATACATCTAATTTAAACATTGGTAATCAGTCTATCTTGTCTTGTTTTCATTCAGTCATTGGAATAAAATTAACCTTGCTTCACACATCATTGGGCTTAAAATTTACCTTAATTTGCATTTCACTTATTGGTTAAAAAGAACTTGCATATACCCTCATTGGTCTAAAATTAACCTTGCATCAAGTTTGTTTTTCACATATTGTTTTGAGTATTAAAAAGAACAAGTGTCTTCATTTTCTTGTGGTTTACATCTTGCTTCTAGGTGTGTATGCTCTTCTCTCACACCATTTGGTGATCTTGAGAATCAAAAACATCTTTTAGAATTTTGTATAATCACCCACACATTTGGTTTTGGACTTAAAATGAATATCATGCGAGTGTGAGATAAAGGTGTTGTGTATGCTCTCTCCTTACGCTTTGTGTGACCTTGGAGATGAAAAACAACATACTTGTCTTGCTTTTGTTACCTTTAGAGGGGCTTTCCTCACAAGAGGGAATGACTCCAACTGGTTTTTCGCTTGGGCTAGTATATAAAAGGAGAAGAATAAACCATCAAGTCCTCATGGTATGTAGGCCTTAGTTTTACATTGTCACTCGAATTAGGGTACCTACCATAAAATGTATAAGAGCCCCTAGTAGAGTGATTAAATCCTGAAGTGGCTTGTTGGATGCTCACAAGGTGCCATGTCCCTGAGTATTCACTAAGAACCTTTGTTTTAATGGCCACAATCCCTTTCACTTGCTAGTGCAAGAACAATCATTTTGAAGCTACCCCACGTCTTCACCATTCATGTGTAGAGGAAAAAATTCCTCTTTGGGCAATTGTGACTTGGTGTGCTCAAGAAGTGAGTTCCATGTAAGGGGGATCTAGTGCCACCAAGTCTCTAGTTGTCCACCTTGTTTGGTTGGCTGGAGAAATCCAAGTGGGGATCTAGCAAGAGGTATCTCTTGAGAAGCCTAGGTTGTGAATTTTCTATAAGTGTCTTCTTACACATTAAAACATTTTACACATATAGACCAAACAAAGACAAGTTTTTTCAACTATTTGTTGTGTTTTCCAAATCTAAACTTCACAAAAATCACCTCAAATTTGGTCAACATTCAATCAAAACAAAGCAAGATACACTGTGAACCAAAATTGACTATCATTCACCACAACCGTGACACAAGAAATTGCATTTTTTATTTCCAAAAAGTGGCAACTGATTTCATTCACTACAACTAAGACTTGAAATGACACAATTTCCTATAACCAAACATTTTAGGGTTAAATGAAACAGATCCATTATCTTATCAATCTTGAGCATTACTTGGTCCTCTGATCACAAACTTGCAAAATTTCCAAAACTATCATCCATCATCCATTCATTCATCCATCATTGCATACCTTGCATCGACCTTAGGAAAAATATTAGGAAATCCTTTAGCTTGCATTCACCTTGCTATAGACCTTAGCTTTGGAAGCTTCTTAGGCTTGAGACTAGTCCATAGTGACCAAATCGGACTTTTCTTGACTTCAACCTCTTTCCATCACCTTAGTTCCTTGTTATTTAGGTTGGTCCTCAACTCACAAGGCTAGTTTGAGACCACCTTTTTCAAACCTTTTCATTTAGTCATTACCATCATTGAAGTCTTGATAAACCATATTTGTAACCTTGGTTATCCTAGTTTGATTAGGAGACCTTACTTTGGCCTTTCCACAAGGAGCTTAATAATCATACTTTTAGTCATTATCCTAGGTCATATTTCCATTTTCA
>VDFB02324001.1:0-33413 GCA_007258455.2 Sequoia sempervirens | reverse complement strand
AGTATTTGTATATGATCAAGAATTTTATGCAATAGTTCAAGCATTAAAGAAATGGAGACATTATTTGTTGGTCGGCTGAATTTGTTCTATATATCATCATCGTGCCTTGCGCACTCTAAATAGTCAGTAAAATTAAATCGAGGCATATGAAATGGGTAGAGTTTTTGCAGAGTTATACCTTTGTTTTGAAACATAGGAGTGGGAAGTCAAATAGGCTGCGTGTGATGCCTTAAGTAGGAGGCATACACTGATGACAAAGATGCAGATTGAGGTGGTTGGGTTCAATGAACTTAAGACACTATACGCAGAAAATCCTGATTTTGCAGAGGCTTGGAAAGCTTGCAAGGAACCTGTTACAGTGGATAGGACAAGGTGGCTAGATTTCATAATCTAGGATGGCATGTTATTTAAGGGAAGTCAATTGTGTATCCCGAGGAGTTCCATGAGGGAGAACCCGATAAAGGAGAAGCATAGTGGAGGAATGGCAGGACATTTTGGTTGGGATAAGACTATTGCCATTATCAGTGAGCATTATTATTGGCCTCAATTGTCACAGGATGTGAAGAAGTTTGTACAAAGCTGCAAGGTATGTCAGATGGCTAAAGGAGTGAGCCAGAATACAGGCTTATATAAGCCCTTACCTGTACCAGAGAGGCCAAGTGGAGGATATATATGGACTTTGTTCTTAGTTTACAAGGACACAACACAATAAGGAACATTTAGTCTTTGTGGTGCTGATAGGTTTTGAAGATGGCATTCCATGTCAGAAGACCCATGATGCAGTCCACATTGCTGACTTGTTCTTCAAAGAGGTGGTGAGGCTACATGGTCTGCCAAAGAGTATTGTTTCAGATCGTGACATCAAATTTGTGGGGTACTTTTGGAGGACCTTGTGGAAGAAGCTGAAGACAGAGTTGAAGTTCAGTTCTACACACCATCCACAAATAGATGGGAAGACAGAGGTTGTTAATAGGAGTCTGGGTAACCTACTGAGATGTTTGGTAGGAGATAAACCCAAGGGATGGGACTTGATCTTACCCCAAGCAAAATTTTCTTACAACAATTCTGTCAACAGAAGCACTAGTAGATCACCGTTCTAGATTGTGTATGGAGGTAGCCCCAAAATAGCTCCAGAATTGAGGAAGATGGACCAAGAGAAGAGAATAAGTGTTGAAGCCGAAGATTTTGCAGAGCACATCAAGAATATACATGAGAAGGTATGAGAACACATTAATAAGATGAATATGCAATATAAGTCTAAGGCAGATCAGAAAAGGAGGAATAAGGAGTTTCATATTGGTGATGAAGTAATGGTCCACTTGAGGAAAGAAAGGTTTCCTGTGGGAACCTATAACAAATTGAAGATGAAGAAATCCGGTCCCTGTAAGATTTTGAAGAAGCATGATTCAAGGAATGCATGAGGTAGAGTTGCCTGATGGAATCAACATTTCCCCTTTGTTCA
The DNA here is from genome assembly GCA_007258455.2 of Sequoia sempervirens. NCBI lineage: Eukaryota > Viridiplantae > Streptophyta > Pinopsida > Cupressales > Cupressaceae > Sequoia > Sequoia sempervirens. The sequence continues at coordinate 31,951 of VDFB02324001.1, read as the reverse complement.
ACATTTCATATTTCACAGAGTATCATGAAGGTGGAACGGAGGAAGCACCATCAATAGGGCAATATGGCATTCTAGCACCTACTTCAGAAAGGGAGGATATTGAAGCAATCTTGGATAGTCATGTGGGTAGGAGTACCAGAAATAGGCAGTAAGAAGAATATCTGGTGAAATGAAGAGGAAGGCCTGTGGAAGATTCATCTTGGCTATCTAAGGCAGTGGTTGACCGGTTGGGTTTTCCTCAACCATCTGAGACGTGATGGGTCACTTCTCAAATTACCCTGGGTGTCTGATGCAGGAGCATCCAGTGGTGTAAGGGCAATCTTGCATCACCCAAAAATAGTTAAATTTCAAGTTTCTCAGTTTTTAGATGTTTTTACATTTTTGGATACCCTTTTTGTCATAATGAAATTCCCAATTTACAATTTTTATTTTCTATTCCTGGGTTGAAAGATATTGCAGTTTTAGTTTCCCAGATTTGCACCTGAAAAATCTTTTGAGTTAGATTTGAGGCACTTAGGGTTTCTAAAACAGCCTCAAAACTTTCTGAAATTGGCGTAGCAAATTTTTAGCATGTTATTGACTTCGAGACCTTTCCAACGGTTCAAACAGTTCACGAATCAGAGTCCTAGATCAAAAGTTATGGCCCCGAAGTTGGCGCACTTTCTAGAAGATACAATTGCAAATGTTCTTTTGAAATTTGAACTTCAAGTTGTAATTTTTTGGTGCCAAACTGCCTAAACTAAAATTTGAATGTTTTTTTGGCTCCAAACTAAAGAGGAGCTCTATTTATGGGCGAGTTTCTAATTTTTGGGTAGCTTTTTGGGGATAAATTCGCATATTGCGAAAGGGTGATTCTATAGCTTTCTGTAACTTGCATGTGTTGTAGAACTTGGGGGTTTGAGATCCTCTGCATGTAAGAAGCTCCATTTTCTGAATAATAAAATTATTCTCTTGTTTGTGGGTTATTTTCTATGTCTCAGGCTGCGCCCTCATCAAGTATATAATTTCATACAATGTATGGATATATACATTTGTATGGAGTCCATACATCATATCGGTTGTACTAAAATGTATAGAAATTGGTATCCCTACACAAGCATAAGAATAAGTAATTGTAGTAGTAGGAAAAAATATTTTTCAACAAAATAAAAAACAACAAGGCAAGCTTTTTGTTTCTTGGCAAAATATTGCATGGGCATTCATACATCAACACTAATGTTACATCATAGGTTTTTTTTTACTGGAACTATTTTTTATTTTCTAGCATCTTCATTCTTAGCATCGACAAGTGGAATAAACTCCTAGAAACATCAACAACTAGGGGTTGGTTTGTTAAGTGGCTAATTTTTTTTATCGAGCATCACCCAAAAACTAGTGACACCACCTTTTTTGTCTACTGCCAGCCTATAAAAATACTACAACCTTTTTCCTTCCCATTCACTACCAATCTACAACCCATTGACCACTCTTCCAATTGCATCACTAGCTAGCCACTATCCCACCACCCGTTTGCAACCAAGGGACCACTAGACCCCCTCTAATCATGCCTAAAGGGGGAGATTTTTTCCATAACTTGGGAATACGGTTTCAATTTTTTATAGTTGAGATGTTATTGGAAAAAAAAATCCATTTTTTTTCCAATGGTGTAGGTAACATCATCAAACTTTTTTGATAGTAAAATCTATCATCTATTGAAGTCAAATCATCATTTTGGGATTTTGAACTCATAAATTTTTTCCTGTGTCTTCTATTTTCACAATTCTTGCAATGTTGAAAATGTATTTCAGAGCTCTTCAAATATATCCATGTACTTTTTCTTGAATCTACACTGGGTACATTTTATTCAATTTTTCATGATTTCTCATTTTGGTTAATTACTTAGATGTATTAACACCTAGAAATATTTTTTTTGCATGAGATGGCTTAATTTTATCCTTCTATTGTCATTCTAGAAAAGAATAATTGTGAATCTTGGAAAAACATCTTGACAGATCTCAAATGGATTGATTTTTTTCCTCATCTTTATGGACTCATACTTGAATCAAACATACCATGGAGTAGATCGACATGGGGTAACATTGATGATCATGTTGTAGTTTAATTTTTTCTAGTGTTGATCCTGACTCTATGTGTGTTGTATCGGGCATGTTGATTCTCCCTACACACTTTGTACTAGACTTTGAGAGATTCATAAAGAGTTGCATATCTCTCCATTTCTAGAGGATCCTACTACAAATTATCTCATCCCCCTTGATGATGCAATTTACATAACCTTTGATGATGATTCTTGAAAGGAGCTAAAGTATATCATAGATCTTGCATCTTTTGATGATTCAAAGACCTTTCTCCTTGTTCCCACTCTTCATATCAATTACCAATATCCATCTTTTGTTGTTATTTATCATATTATTACCACCACATATATGGCCCCTATTGATTAAGTGCAACAATACATTCATTATTTTCTAGACATAATTAATTGGGATTCATATCTATCAGATATATTGTCCAAGTGTTTTTGGAGTCTCATATTGTAGATTTGGAGGATTATTTTGAAGACATTCATCTCTTCTTTCATGAAAACCACATCATCATTATCTTTGGAACTTGTTCTACATCAATCTTCATAGGATTTTAGATAGACATAGTAGACGCTAAAAATTGCCCTAGTCCTACGATGTCTAAATTCTCCATCATTTCCTCTTTTGTCTTTCATAATTAAATAATTTTTAATTATTTAATTATTTTCTAAAGTCATAAGTCTTCTATTAATTAAATAATTTTAATTATTTAATTAATTCATTTCTATCTTTATTCCTCCTTGATTAATTAAATAAATTTTATTTATTTAATTACGTCACTAACTAAGTCACTTTTTTTCTAAAATTAAATAAATTGTTATTTATTTAATTTTTATACCACTTTCTACTATAATTAAATAACTATTTTAATTATTTAATTATTCATTAGTCTCTTCTCTCATAAATTAAATAAATTTTATTTATTTAATTTGGTCCACTCTCTTGAATTTTGAATTAAACCATTATTTAATTCAAAAGGTCCTCTTTGTCACATTCTTCTATAATTAAATAATTATTTTTAATTATTTAATTATTCATTGGCCACCTAAATTAAATAAATTTTGTTATTTAATCTCCTATCACCTCTTTAGCTGTGCCAATCTTATCTTCCACACCAATTCCTTATATATCTATGCCTCAATTAACCTCCACCCTTGATTAAATTATTTATAATTTAATCTTGACCATCAATCCTTATCATTTGCCTTAACCCTAGTCCATACTACATCTTTCATTCTTGGCCATTGATTATTGACATTCAATCTTATCCTTTCATTCAAAATTGTCTTTCCTATAAAATACCTTGCCAATGTCATTTGTCATCAACCTCTTGCTATCTAGACATTTGCCTACACAAGCTTATGCTATCTTGCTATCAAGTCTACTATCAAGTCTACTATCAAGTCAAGTGCATCTATAGTCATTGAGAATCTTCAATATTTTGCTTAATCATTGTCATAGGCCTATTTGCATACTCAAAAATCTTAGGGCAATTATCTTATTCAAGAAAAATGAAGAAGTGCAATGAAGGTGAACCAATGGTGGTATGAAGGCTTTTAGTAATATTGTTCCATGTTTTATGTTTTTATGCTTATTTGTGCTTCATTGTTTATTAGGGTTTGATCTGTATGCTTTATTGCCTAACCTTGATAATTTTAACCCTGATTTACATTGGTGAACCCGACATGAAATGAATTTTTGCATATTTTCCTAATCTTATATTGTTATTTTGTGCAAAAATTTGGAGACTTACATTTTCCAACTAGGGTTGGAGACACAAGCCTAGGGTTTGGAAAGATCTAACCATATCTCTCAAATGGCTACATATTTTTTCACAAACTTTTTTTGCAAATTGGGGATAATGTCAAGAGCCTTCTATCCAAAAATCGGATTTTTTAGATCTGTTTTGAATTTTTTATAATTTTTTATTCTTTTTCATGAAAAATTAATTTTGAGAGAAAATTGGAAAAAAAATTGGATTTTTTTATATTTCTAGAAAGCTCTCTAAATTCTAATAGGGGTATGTTCTTTATGTTTTTAATTTGGATGAAAAATAATTAGACAAAAATTAGATTTTTGAAAATTAGGGTTTTAGAAAGATTTGATTATATCTCACAAACAGTTGTAGATATTTTCACAAAAAAAATTTACAAGTTTGTGATGATGTCAAGAGATTTCAGTAAAAGAAATGGATTTTTTTAGATCTGTTTTGAATTTTTATAAAAAAATTATGATTTTTCATGAAAAATTAATTTTAGGAGCAAATCAAAGAATTTTCAAAAATATTTATATTTTTAGAAAGCTATTTGAATTCTAATAGGGGTTTGTTCTTTATGTTTTTAATTTGGATGAAAAATAATTAGACAAAAATCAATTTTTTTAAAATTAGGGTTTTAGTCAAAAAATTTAGTTTAGATCTTTAGCATCCCATAGCTTAAGATTTTTTTGTTACTAACATTTGATTTCTAGCATGTGGCATAGGTGGAAAGGATACATCTAATTTAAACATTGATAATCAATCTATCTTGTCTTCTTTTCATTCAGTCATTGGAATAAAATTAACCTTGCTTCACACATCATTGGGCTCAAAATTTACCTTAATTTGCATTTATCTTATTGGTTAAAAAGAATTTGCATATTCACTCATTGGTCTAAAATTAACCTTGCATCAAGTTTGTTTTTCACATATTGTTTGAGGATTAAAAAGAACAAGTGTCTTCATTGTCTTGTGGTTTACATCTTGCTTCTAGGTGTGTATGCTCTTCTCTCGCACCATTTGGTGATTTTGAGAATCAAAAACATCTTTTAGAATTTTGTATAATCACCCACACATTTGGTTTTAGACTTCAAATGAATATCATGTGAGTGTGAGATAAAGGTGTTGTGTATGCTCTCTCCTCACGCTTTGTGTGACCTTGGAGATCAAAAACAACATACTTGTCTTGACTTTGTTACCTTTAGAGGGGCTTTCCTCGCAAGAGGGAATGACTCCAACTGGATTTTCGCTTGGGCCAGTATATCAAAGGAGAAGAATAAACCATAAAATCCTCATGGTATGTAGGCCTTAGTTGTACATTGTCACTTGAATTAGGGTACCTACCGTAAAATGTATAAGAGCCCCTAGTAGAGTGATTAAAGCCTTAAGTGGCTTGTTGGATGCTCACAAGGTGCCATGTCCCCAAGTATTCACTAAGAACCTTTGTTTTAGTGGCCAAAATCCCTTTCACTTGCTAGTGCAGGAACAATCATTCTGAAGCTGCCCCACATCTTCACCATTCATGTGTAGAGGCAGAAATTCCTCTTTGGGAAATTGTGGCTTGGTGTGCTCGAGAAGTGAGTGCCATCTAAGGGGGAGCCAGTGTCACCAAGTCTCTAGTTTTCCACCTTGTTTGGTTGGCTGGAGAAATCCAAGTAGGGATCTAGCAAGTGGTATCTCTTGAGAAGCCTAGGTTGTGAATTGTCTATAAGTGTCTTCTTACACATTAAAAAAATTTACACATATAGACCAGACAAAGACAAGTGTTTTCAACTATTTTTTGTGTTTTCCAAATCCAAACTTCACAAAAATCACCTCAAATTTGGTCAAAATTCAATCAAAACAAAGCAAGATACATTGTGAACCGCAACTGACTATCATTCACCGTAACCATGACACAAGAAATTGCATTTGTCATTTCAAAAAAGTCACAACTGATTTCATTCACTACAACTAAGACCTGAAATGACACAATTTCCTATAACCAAAAATTTTAGGGGAAAATGAAACAAATCCATTCTCTTATCAATCTTGAGCATTACATGGTCCTCTGATCACAAACTTGCAAAATTTCCAAAACTATCATCCATCATCCATCATTGCATACCTTGCATTGACCTTAGGAAAAATATTAGGAAATCCTTTAGCTTGCATTCACCTTGCTATAGACCTTAGCTTTGGAAGCTTATTAGGCTTGAGACTAGTCCATAGTAACCAAATCGGACTTTTCTTGACTTCAACCTCTTTTCATCACCTTAGTTCCTTGTCATTTAGGTTGGTCCTCAACTCACAAGGCTAGTTTGAGACCACCTTTGTCAAACCTTGTCATTTAGTCATTACCATCATTGAAGTCTTGATAAACTATATTTTTAACCTTGGCTATCCTAATTTGATTAGGAGACCTTACTTTGGCCTTGCCACAAGGTGCTTAATAATCATACTTTTAGTCATTATCCTAGGTCATATTTCCATTTTCACCCATCACCCTTGGCACACTTCCATTTCACTTGGCATACCTTAAGCATTGCTCAAGACTTCGATCTCATTGTGGAATTCTTTACTTTTGACCATTTCCACTTTGGTTCCTTGTCTTTACATCATCCTTAGATGTCATTTGAAAAATCTAAAAATATATTCATCTTGCATAGACATTACCATAGCTTGGACCTCATTGTGATACCATTGACATCTTGGCATCTTATCACTTTGAATCCAATACTTCATATCTTTTTTAGACATACCCTATAATTGAATAACCTTGGTCTTAGTCATACCTTGGTCATCCTTAAGCATACCTTTTGCATAGTCATCTTAGAAATTGTACTACACCATCCTCACATCCACTTTCCCTTTTGTAAGTCTTACATGGTTGATAATAGGTTGTGAAGGAAAAGAAAATAAATGGACATCCCACAAGACAATGAGTTTGGCAACCCAATTGATACCTCATCTCATGAGACACCTAGACTATAAAAATATCTATTCAATAAATTTGTCACTAGAGACCCAAGTGGAAACATTTTCATAGAAGAAATAGAGGCTACCGCACAAGATCCTGAATTTTCCTCTTTTGTGGACTATTTTTTGGCAAATGGCCATCAATGTTACTTAGCTAAACTATTAACAGAAGGTGCCACATTACCTCCTGGCTTTGACATCGACACATTACAAGCATCATCCATACCAATCAACCAAACTCAAGGACCCAATACACCCATCTCTAGTGGTTCTATCCCACAAGTTAATACATCTATGCCATTAGGAGGAAGCACACAAGATGCCACAGCAATCCACACCTCCCTATTTAGCACACAAGGAATGACACAAGTAATGAAATTTAACATGACCCAACCTATGTCACAACCCTTTGTTATGGCATTTACCATAGGGACATCATTCTCAAATCCACTTGGCATAAACAATACAATCAAGAAACCTAAAGTTGTCATTAACACACCTCCCAAAATGAGTTCCATACCAAACATATGAGCCACTCAACACAACATTGTGTCACAACAAGGGCCTACTCCACATATACATGTGAAAAACAATACTCAAGGCTCCATTCCACAAAACACACAATTTGGAAACCAAGGCACCCTCATGCAACATGGTAACCAAGGACCTTTCCCACAATATGGCAACCAAAATCCACATGGTCAAAATTTTACAAGCTCATGGCATACACAATCCAATCCTCCCCATAACACTCATATTTCCACTTATAATCAAAACACTTCAAACCAAATGCCACCCTACACATCCTACATGCAAAACCAAAATCTGTCACTAAAACATACACCTAATCAAAACCTGTCCTATAACATTGGATTCCAAAACACCAACATGAGCTCTCAAAATATACAAGACCTATCGTTGACTCAAGTGGATGTCCTACAAAATCAAGTACTTTCACTTCAACAACAAATGGAAAACATGCAAATGTCTAACAAAAAGACTTACTCTACCTAGGACTTATGTCCCTATCCTTTTGACAGGAGTCTATACATGTCACCCTTCCCACATGGATATGTCATACCAAAATTACCTAAGTACAAAGGGAAGAGAAATCCACTTGAACACATAAGAGAATTTTGCACGGCTTGTACATACATTGCATACGACCCTATGTAACTAATGAGACTTTTCCCAAGAAGTATAATGGGAATAGCACTTGAGTGGTTCTCACGGTTACCAACTTGCATAAGAACATGGGGAGAAATAGCAAACAAGTTTGTGGAACACTTCGCATTCAATATTGACAACAAAATTAACATTTCCACCCTATGACATACCACACAAGAAGATGGTGAAAACTTTGTAACCTTCTTCCAACAATGGAGAGGTTTGGCTAGTCAATGTCCTGTTGAAATACTCGAGAAATTAAAAGTTGTCATGTTCATTGAAAACTTAAACTCAAACTTGAAACATGATTTACGGATGTAGTGTTGCACTTCATTTTTTGACCTAGTGGAAAAAGGCATCATCCTTGAAAGGGACCTTATTTACAAAGAAGAAATCAAGATTTCCAACAAAAACACAAACACACAAAACACCTCAAATGACAAAGGGAAATATTGCGCCTGAAACAAGAATGTAGCTAATGATGGAGTTGTCAATGCCAAGACCATATATACAAGTCCTACTATTACACTTAGAGGACCTAACACATCCAATAATTCACCTAGAACTGTTGATCAAACCACCAATCATGTCCAAAATACACAACAACCAAGAACCCAAAGGAAGTTTCCAATGAAACGTCAATACACCCCTTTAGGGGAGCCGATTGAGTCAATTTTTAAACAACTCTTGCAACATAACGTCATAAAACTTCCAGACCCAAAATAATATGATCCTAGACAGTTTAAACCATCTTGGTGGGATTATAACGCCTTTTGTGACTACCATCGAGCCAAAGGACATAACTTATTATAGTTCTAACAACTAAAGAACATCATACAAGACTTTGTGGAAAATGGCACCATTGAACTCAACAGACAACAACAATAATCTTCAAATAGTGACCATAAAGTTTTTACCGATCCTTTACATGACCATGGAAAAGGAAAGGCCTCTAGTTTGGGAAATAAGACCAATATCAATTCAACCAATTAGACCAATGCCAAATATGACTATGGTCACACCACTATCATAAATCACATTCAAGTTGCCGATGAATATGTCAACACCATTACCATTAAGAAACCTCCCAAATGTGTTGTTAAAATTTGTTGAACCAAGGTAACCATTTAAGGCCCTCCACCACAGCAACAACAGACTTCCAAGCCTCAATACAACTTGCTTGACCAATTAGGGAAGACTCCCACATAGATCTCTAGCCTAGAGTTATTGTGTCTATCACCTAACCATCGAGTTATTCTTGACAAAGCCTTACAAGACACAACCATCCCCACCAACCTTGATGTCAATCATTTCTAGGAAATGGTAGGCTACTTGACCAATTCCCATCATGCCACTTTTTCCAAACAAGACTATTGGACCAAAAATACATACAATAATGACCCTTTACACCTTGAATTCCTTGTCCATAAAACCAAAGTCAGATGAGTCCTGGTAGACTATGGAGCAAGGTTGAATATTTGTACCTTGAAATTGGTTAAGATGTTGGGATTTTTGGAAGCATGTGTAGATACCACTAAAGGCATTGTTATCAAAGCATATGACAATGAAGAACGGTCTTTTAAAGGAATTATTACACTTCCTATTTGAGTTGGACCTACAGTCATGAACACCACTTTTCAAGTCTTGTACCTTGACCTTCCATACAACTTTCTCCTCGGCTGACCATGGATCCATGCCATGAAGTTTGTCCCATCCACATATCACCAATGCCTTATATTTTCACGTGAAGGCACATAAATCACAATCACTGGTGATCCTGACCCCTTCCAATATTACACTAATTTGAGGGGAAGCACACAATTCCAAGTTTATGTCGATAATGAGGGTTCATCATCCACTTTGTCACATTACATTGATCCATCGTCATTGAATAAAGCATCCACTTCATCTATTGTACCATCAAACTCCAAGGTCCAAGCCTGTGATATGGGATGTGGAGAATACCATGTGAATAATCTTTGAGCGAACGATAATGCTAATGTTGCTGAAAAGGTCAAAGATTCCAACAATGATGTCAAGACAACTTCAGAAGGAATGCAAATAGATGGTCATGCTTGGATCGAAACCTTTTGGGTTCCTAATGATACATCTTCTTTTACCCTATCTGCTTTCGCTCAAAATTTTCATGTCCATGAAAACCCCATATTTGACCAAGATATATATGATAATCCAATCTTTGATCATGAACCCACTAAGGATATCCATACATCATCCTTCCATACCGCCTGTCCTAGGTTAGGGTATGTCCCCCCTATTTTTTCCTCTACTAAGTCATCTTGTCAAACCATTAAGGATGTGCAATTTTCCTTTGATGTTAGTAGTACTGAAAAGGATAGTCCCAAAGTCTACATTGTTGGAATTTCCACTCTCTTCAATCTATCAAGCATTTATGTCACTCCACCCATCTCACCCAACTCACTTATGTCCATTCACATCATAGACATGGATCAACAAGCCATATATCAAGAAAAAGACAAGGGAAAAGCTCAAGAATCAAAAATAAATGTGCCCTCTTCAAAAAGAGATCAAGAATCAAAGGACATCTTGAAAAGAAAGGAATATAAAAGTAAGCCTTTTAGTCAAAACAAAAAGCTATTGGACGAATCAAAAATAAAAGAAAGAAAAGAAGATCAAGACAAGTCCTCTATCCAAACTCAAAAGTTATTGGAAGAATAAAAAATAAAAGTCAAAAGTAAAAATCATAAAGCATTGATCTCCAAGCATGCCTCTTCATCAAAAATAACTAGGGGCATCTCTCAAAAGCCGAAGACAAATAAAGAACTTGTTGATCCAAAGTCTCCATTTTCATCACTTTCACTCATTCCATGCATTCATTCAATTCATCCATATTTGCATGTCTATCGCATAATTCCATTACCATTGGTGATGTCTTTCAATGTATCTTTGACAACGACCCCTTCACATACCCTAGCTCATCAGTCACCCAAAATCCTTTTCATCTGAAGCTTTGTGGTCCATGTAGTGTTCACATTAGGAATCATACCATAGCCTCTTTCATTTGCCACTTTTGTCACCCATCATATTATCCACTTACATTTCACGTCCATATCAGGTCCTTTTTCCAAGCATGGTCATCTGAACAAGATCTAGGCATCGTCACGACTTATCAATTCTACACATAGCTTCTAAAAGTATTGTCACAACCACATAAAAATACAAAAATAAATAAATAAAATCAAAAAATCAAAAAACATTACCCTGATGAAAACCTAGCAAACAGGCATCTTGGTAACACCAAAAAAAAAAAAATCAAGAAAATAGTAAAGAGAAATAATTCATCTAATAGTGAAAACTACTTTGGTGGTGCTTTAGATAAGTACCATGGTGAAAACCTGGAAAACAAGCACCATGTGTAGTTGAATTTTCTCCGTCCTCTACCATCATTCCAATCTGACTTTTCTCTATCATTTTCCCATCTCATTTCACCCATAATAATCACAGTTGTCCTTTCCATAACTTACAATGATTGACATCATGTGTATTTTCACCTTCCATAATGCCTATCCCATTTCACCCCTAATAAATTGGTCTTACACCCGACTAGGGGAAAATACTTGACCTACATCATTGGATCTTATGTGCACTATCAAAGGTCACTTTTATCAAAAAGACAAAAAAATCATATATTCCCAAAAAGACAAAAAAATCATAAATCCTCAAAAACCCAAAAAAATAAAAACATGTCAAAAACATAAAAAACATCCAAATAACTTTCAAAAATCCAAAAAATAGAGTCAAATTCAGTCATATCAATCCAAGTCCAATCAAACTACATTTCCTCTGTGACTCAATGTAGACAAGGCCATATGTTGATGTGCCCCTGAGGCATTAGGTCATTCCTTTTAGGTTTGTCAAATAAAATCATGACTCAGTCCTTTGTAAATAAAAAAAGGTCATGTCATGTCAAACTACAAGGTCTCTATGCATTGTTATATAGGTAAGGCCATCTTTCGATGAGCCCCTGAGGCCACCTAGGTTGGTCCTTTAGGGTTTTTCACGTTAGTCATAATAAATCAGACATTTTCAACTTAGACACAAACAATTGTTGAAACATCAAACAAGTCATGCATCAACAAGACAGCAAGCCAACAAAGTCACTTAGTCAAACCAAATGAGTTGTCAAAATAGTCAAATAGTAAAACCATCAACCATTCAAACTTGTGTCTTATACATGATGTGTCCTTCCTGAAACCAAACATTGTCATTAATAAAATTTCGTCATTTTCCTTATATAGGTGGTCACCTGATTGAAACTAGACTTGACATCTTATACAACATGTTCCCTCTCTTAAAACCAGGCCTTGTCAAACAAACAACCTATCAATCACGTAGTCAACTAAATGTCAAACAATCACATTTTGGAAAACACTCTGAATGGTTGTTGACCTTATGGTTTGTTTTTTCTTATCTTTTTTTTTTATTTGTCTTTGTGTCATGTTACTAGCTCTCTCGAGGATGTCTCATGAAGGAATTAGAGGGACAATGATGTCTCATGACTCTTTTCTTTGATTGTTGTTTACAAATTGTCTTGCCAAAAAGATTGGGGCAACTTTTCCCTTAGTATGAGTTAAGACATTCCTTGTCTGCAATTGTCTATTTTGGAGAGTGGATGACCTTGCACACCTTGTTCTATGTCATACAATGGTTTTTTTGGTCCATTTGTTTCATTTTACTACCCAATGATGATTAAATGCAAGGCCTATTTTTTATTTGGTAAAATATTGAAGTTCTTCTTGTATACTAACTTCCATATCCTTCATACTAACATTTCTTCTATCCTTCATCATCTAGTCTTCTCATCCATTTCAAGAGCACACTCATGTTCTTTGAGCTTGCCTGTCCTCTCAAGGGGGCATACCACAACCCCCCTAGTCATCCTTCCTCATCCTCTTTACACTGGGGCATATTTTTGAATTAAATTTCTTTGACACAACACGATAAACTGCATTATATCAAAGAGGGACAAAATGTAGACACTAAAAATTGTCCTAGTCCTGTGACATCTAAATTCTCCATCATTTCCTCTTTTGTCTTTCATAATTAAATATTTTTTAATTATTTAATTATTTTCTAAAGTCATAAGTCTTCTATTAATTAAATAATTCTAATTATTTAATTAATTCATTTCTATCTTTATTCTTCCTTAATTAATTAATTAAATTTTATTTATTTAATTATGTCACTAAGTCCTTTTCTTTCTAAAATTAAATAAATTCTTATTTATTTAATTTTTATACCACTTTCTACTATAATTAAATAATTATTTTAATTATTTAATTATTCATTAGTCTTCTCTCATAAATTAAATAAGTTTTATTTATTTAATTTGGTCCACTGTCTTGAATTTTGAATTGAATTATTATTTAATTCAAAAGGTCCTCTTTGTCACATTCTTCTATAATTAAATAATTATTTTTAATTATTTAATTATTCATTGGCCACCTAAATTAAATAAATTGTGTTATTTAATCTCCTATCACCTCTTTATCCATGCCAATCTTATCTTCTACACCAAGTCCTTATCTATCCATGTCTCAATTAGCCTCCACCCTCAAGATCAAATTATTTATAATTTAATCTTAACTGTCAATCCTTATCATTTTCCCTAGCCCTAGTCCATACTACATCTTTCATTCTTGGCCATTGATTATTGACATTCAATCTTAGCCTTTCATTCAAAATTGGCTTTCCCATAAAAGACCTTGCATTTGTCATTTTTCATCAACCTCTTGCTATCTAGACATTTACCTACACAAGATTATGCTATCTTTCTATCAAGTCTACTATCAAGTCAAGTGCATCTATAGTCATTGAGAATCTTCAATATTTTTCTTAGTCATTGTCATGGGCCTATTTGCATCCTCAAAATTTGAGGACAATTATCTTATTCAAGAAAAATGGAGAAGTGTAATGAAGGTGAATTAATGGCAATATGAAGGCTTTTGGTAAATTGTTCCATGTTTTATGTCTTTATGCTTATTTGTGCTTCATTGTTTATTAGGGTTTGATCTATATGCTTTATTGCCTAACCTTGATAATTTTAACCCTGATTTACAAACATCATCTCATTCCTACATGTGGATATTTCAATAGTTTTCAGAGGCACATTTCATTTGGATATGGATTCCCTATTCATCAAACTTATGGGAATGGTTTCTCCAATCACCAATAGATTTATTTCTTCTAAGGAGAAATATTATTTTTAGGCAGTGGATCTCATTATACTTCAAGCTTTTATCATTTGGCACAAGAGTTACTTCTTCATGGGGGGATTCATTTCCTCTTTTCTCTCTCATATTTTGGGCTTGTCTGATAGAATCAATCCTTGGGGGGTCACTATTGTATTTACTTTATTTTCTCTTTTGGAGAGGATTTTTTCCCATGTGGTTTTTTCCTTTTCTCCAATTATGAGAGAATTCATTTTTTTATACATGGGTACCTCATCAAGCCTTGTATTTAGGACCCATTCATGCATCCATCATTGCATTTATCATTAAGTTCTTAGATACTCCCTATGTTTTAACTAAGGTGGGTGAGAGTAATTAAGTAATCACTAAATAATAATTAATTAACTATTAGGCCCTTTTTACTTTATTAAACTCATGCTAAACTTGGAAAAAAAAAATTCTATACGTAGGTCATTGTGTCTCATAGAATAGGATGAGAAAAACTTGTCATGATCTAATATAATCATCACCTAGGGTTTCATCTAAGTTTTATTTTTCTCTTTTATAAGCATTCATTGTTTTACATTGTATCCATTTAATCCAATCTAATTTTATTCATTTAGATCAATTCAATACAAAATCCATCATGATTTTTTGGATCAAATCTCTTCTCAAGGTTGCATAGTACAATCATTATTTTTCTCTCCATGTGATATTTTTTTTGGTTTCAAGTGTTTTTTAGGATTTGTGGGGTTTACTATCAACTCCAACAATGCATCCCTGACTAGAGCTAATATTGAAACCCCGTCTAGAGTTAAGTCTGAATTTTCCTAAGTCCAACTCCATTTTATGTATCTTTTCTTGTATAGCACATTCTTGATAACTAGTTTGAGAAACTCTCTAGTGGGCTCACTTAGTTTAAATTCACCTAAGTGTTGTTCCTCACCATTATCCAAGTGTGTTTCATGTGATGTAAGTTGAAAAGATAAAAAAACAAGAATCTAAGTCTAGTGTATTCTTAATCATTTTCTAGTGCTATGGATTTTTATTGCACATCCAAATATTTTCATGCTCAACCAAATATCCACATCTACTATCCTTTCCTACATAATCTTTTTACAAATTCCTTATGCTTCATTCCTTTGTATCTCTTTTTTTATCATCATTTATATAGATTTTTAACCCAAATCTAGTCATTTTTATTTCCTTCAAACCTCTCCTTTCTTACATTTTTCACGCTTCCCCCACTTCACCAATTTATAATATTTTCAAAGTGGATCCAATTTTTTTCCATATCCTATCCTGACCTCCACTCCCACCTCACTTATCCATAAAATTCCATTATCTTATTTTATGAAATTTTGAGGTCCATGAGGACGTTCCCTAAGTCCTCTTCCCTCATCCCATTATCTTATTTCTTTTCTTTCCCAAACCCTACAAAACCTTATTCCTCCATTGTCTCCACCCTTATATATTTTCAAGGTGGATGTGAATGTTTTCCTCACACCAACATCCCATATCCCATCCCAAAATATTTTATGAAAAATTCCTATTCCTCTTCCTTTTCCTTTGTTATACATTCCCCTAGAATATATGAACTTTTAATCCAACATCCACTCCATTCATCTTGTACCAAAAAATTCCTCCTTGAAAAATTATTACTCACCTTCAAACATTTGGACCCTTATCCAAATATCTTATTCTAGAATCCACTTCCAAACTATCTTCCCACAAGAGCTTCCTTCAACCTTTTTCACTACTTTCTTCCTATTTAAAAGGTCATCCTAACCTCCAAACCATCTTTGAACACATATAATTTAGAGCCAAAATCTCACATCCTATTCTCGTGTATGATCCCCGATCAAAATTTTTGCAAATCTTCTATAATTCCTCTTATTCACTCCAAACACTTTCAAACTTATGCAAAACTACCATTAATCACCTGATAAGACCCTACAACTACCCAATAATTGAAAAATATGATGAAATAGGATCCAACCCTCAATTAAAAACACCCAACAACATAAGATTCAACTAAAAAATTGTTTGAAATAACATAAAAAAAAATCCAAACACTTTGATTCATTAACTATTCAACTTTTCATCGTATTACATGGAAATCATTACCAAAATGAAAATACATTATATACAACCATATGGGCTGATATAAACCATTACAAACTGAAATACTTGACTGATATAAGTCTATTACAAACAACAAAGATTAATTGCAAATTGACCTCCTTCAATCTATCACCTTCCTATAGCTTCTAGCTCCTTTAATATGTAATCTTCAATGAGAAGTTTTTGCTGCAATAAAGAAACAAATTTCAAATATATTTTTTCTTTTCCAAACACCTTCAAACTTGAAACAAAACATCCTTTCCACTTTCTCCAAGAAAATCAACACCTACAACAACCTACACAATCTAGCCAAGAATGGCTACCAAAACTAAGTCCAAATTGCCTATAATCTTCAAAAACACGCTCCCAAAGCTTCTCCAAGAAAAATCCACAACCAAGTTGGGAAAAAATTCCAAAAACATTCCATAATATTAAAAATGCATTCATAAACCCACTTCCACTAAAATTTCCAAAATTGGAGTTCATTCCTAGATTTTAGGGTAGTTTCCAATGTTACTCTTGCCAACTCACCTTGGGTGCCCACTTTTTCATGAATCATTTTAGAAAGTTTTAAATGCATAATTAAAACTTATAAATCCCTAAAAATCCACTCCCAATAATACTTATTACCAATGTTTTTCAATATTGGACAATTTTCAAAATCCCCCTAAATTGTCTCCACACCCCAAAATTGCAACAAAATAATAAAAAGGGAAATTATTTAATGTTTAACTTAATATAACTTTTAAAATAACCTCACCAAGATAATTACCTAAAAAAAATTAAGAAATTGAA
Source organism: Sequoia sempervirens (assembly GCA_007258455.2). NCBI lineage: Eukaryota > Viridiplantae > Streptophyta > Pinopsida > Cupressales > Cupressaceae > Sequoia > Sequoia sempervirens. The sequence goes on along the minus strand of VDFB02324001.1, from coordinate 14,861 downwards.
TTAAAATATTATTTTTGTTGATGCAAGATTGTTGGTCAACCACAAATGCTCCTGCATCAAAATATTATTTTATCTTAATAGTGTTGACTCCAATGGAATTTTAGTAATGGAGGAGGTGGGAAACCATGTTTCCATTAATGAAGTGGGTGAATTTGTAGCTCCCAATGTTCTTCACACCAATCCTCACCATTCATCGTATAGATTTCATAGGCCTTGTCTCGCATTGTACTCCAAAATGTTTATCTCTACTTCACCATTAGGTTTCCATAAAAAAAAGCTACTTGATCTTATTTTTTCCTTAAGTATGAACCAAAATCCATCAAAGAGATCAAGGATTAACATGACCAAAGAGTTATTTTCACACTTCTAGGTACAAGATCATGCATTAGTGACATGAACAAGTATGGGTGACCTCTAAAATTCCAAGTAGCCATGATTTTTCTCTCAAGGTAGCTTGAATACATTAAATTCAAATATGTTTACATATTTTTTATATTTAAAGGATGAAAAATAGGGTGTAGAAAAAGAACAAGAGATAAATTATTGTGGACCATTAGAGTTTATATTTCTAGTAAAGGGTTGATACATTTTTTATAGTAATGATTTGGGTTTCATTCAAAATGTGTAATGAAATATTGTAATCCATAAAGAACATATTAAATGTGCAAATCCAATATTTTTTGAATATATCCATGTATATTATATGCATCTTTGAATGTTATTTCTAATTAGTTAGCCAACCATATGACTGTAAAATCCTTGCAAATATTTTGTAAGGTATCTTTTCAAACTAATATAATATGGGTTTATCCATGGATTACTAAGATTATTTTATTGTTCTACAATTTTGAATCCAACTTCTCATTTGTATGCATAAGCCTATCTTGTGAATAGGGTTTGAAGGTGTATTCTTTAGTAATATCTTGATTAAGGTGTTGCAGGGGGATTATATTCATTGCATCATTTTGTGTTTGAAAATTCTATACTTGTTTTCCCCATTGGATGTCAACACCCATTTGTTTCATGCTCAACCTCCCATCAAACCAACACCCAAAATAAATTAATTTTAACCTCATTACATATTGTGTTGTAATTAGTCTCACTCATTACCACATCTAGATTTGTATAATAGTATTAGGGGTTATCAAAAAAATCCTTAGATAGTTTATGTGGTAGTTCATCTACTTAAAGGTGTAGGATCTTGTATTATCAAACTAACATACAAATATAAAGTGACTATTTGAATGCAAGTACACTATGTTTTTGGTATGGTTGTGGAAAGGAACATGTTTATTACCTATACATGTATCTAAATAGAACATTAGGGAGTCCCCCCTTAGCATAACAAAGCCAAAATGAAAAGGTCTTACCCACCTTAGTAAATTTATCCAAAGCTTTCTTGCCTAAACATAAGTGTGAATTCTTCCTCCATGAACTTAACACCCCTAGTGCTCAAGAGAAGCTTTACTTTAGGGATTTAGGTATTTAAAACTTTATGCACCAAGAATGTCAATATTTCTCATAAATATTTTTTAACCATAATCATAAGTTTTTATCAATCAATTATGATCTTGGGGAACACTCCCATTTTATTAAAGTTGCTAAAATATGTACATTTAACTATCAAAAACAAAGACAAAGAAAGGTCATTGGTCACAAATAAAGTGAGATAATGTGAAGACACATACAAAAAATTACACCAAAAAAATATAAACCCCAAAACAAAGCACAAAAAGGGTTGCCAACATACTCATAGAAGAGGAGGACCAATCGACTAATCATTGTATCATCCATCGCAATAATAAATAATGTCTCCAAATCAATCCATGATCAAAATTTTGTGTATTAAATTTATAAAAATGAAACCCCGATCTATAGCATCTAGGGGAGACAACTTAGTAAGACTTTTAAGGAAAAAGATTTCATGTATTGCTTTCTCCTGGAAATCAATTACCTTGATATTATCCATGAATTTAAAAAATGGTTTCAAGGGACAGAAATGATGTCATTCTCTAACAACAAAGGACCACCCATCTAAATTAATTCATATCTTAGAGTTCTCATGGCTAGGGTTTTGTTGAGCCTGCCCAAAAGGTTCATTTTTAAGACAAAAGTGACCAACTCATTTACTGTATAAATCTCATCCCCTACATCCAAAAGAACCCCAACAAGCATGAATGTTTTTTTGTATTTACTTTGTAACAATCCTTCATGTGCAAGAATTCATCACCCAAAACCCATTGAACGTCAATGATAACCAAACCATGTTTGGGCTTAATTATTCTACTTAACTAAGGTCAAATACTTCACCAAAAAATGTGATTTACCTTTTTTGTAGAGGTTAGTTAGATGTGTGAGTCCAAGATAATAGAGAAAAGGAGATGTCAAGCATGATCCAAAATATAAAAGATGTGATACAAAGTACTTCTAGATTTTTTTTACAAGTATCCTTCTTGTTGAGAAATCAATGGAGCATGCTTAAGATCATAAATTTCATAAACAGATGTGTATCTAGTCCTTTAGAAAGTACAAATGAATGAACATCGATTTATTGTAATCTTTCTTTGTAGATATAAGTGCACCCATCCAAATCATGATTTAGAATGAGGTGAATTGGAGGGAAGATGTGAGGAATTTTAAATCTAGCTCAAAGATTCACTTCATTGAAAATATTGATTTCTATCTCTTTATATATCACAAGATTATGTAGAGAATATACTTTTGAGTTGTATTCCCTATAGAGATGTTGTATTCTCAACTTGTCGAGGAGAAGGGAGGTGGTTTTCAAAGTATGATTCATTTTCTAGTTTGGAGTGTACCTTTTTTTAATTATGTTGATAATTTATTCTAAAAATATTCTCAAATGTAAATTTCAAGACTAGATAATAAAGCCTCAACCTCAATGTCATTGTTGGCCCCATTCAGTCAATTTCTTATTGGTAGTAGATATGAAGTACCCAACACTAGAAGGACCAATATTTTCTCTAGAAAAACCATCAAAATCCACTTTGTTGGTTCTTTTTAAATCCCAACCAAATCTCACAGATAACCTATGGTTTTCCACTTCCAATTATTAGTTATCTGGAGGGATTGGCCAACGAACAGGTGAAAGTTGAAAAAACTTTCCCTCTACACTTTGGGCTCTGCAAAACCTAGGAGGGTGATCCCTTACAATGTAATTAAGATCTCATGTGCCAATTTATCTGATACATTTTAAATGAAAAATATATTATCATGTAATTTTCTTGATAAATGAAGAATTTAGAAGATTTGAAAAATCATTTAAAGCATTTGACAATCTAAAGTAGTAGAATATGGAATCCCATGAAACTTCTAGAAATAAACTCAACTAAAATGAAACTTTGTGATTATTCTTTTAAATTTGAGAGATCTTAGAGTTGTAACTACAAACATAGAATCTAGATCAATGCCTTAACCTAGGGCATGGAGTAAGATAAAATGTAAACCATATGGTATAATAAAATTTTATCTAAGCATTACAGATCTCTACAACATTGCATTACAATTTTATACTCAAAATCTTAACCAATTCTACTTAGAAAATCCCTACACAATGTCACACAAACCCACTCTTCCATTAAAATATTTAACCTATTCTTTCAATAAGAGAACCAATAGAGACATACATCCACTGGGATAAATGGAGACAAATCAAATGATCTTTGATCAATTTCATTTATAATTTGTATAAAGAGTACAACAAGAGACAATTGGCTTCAAAATTGTGCCATTGTATTCATTTGAATGCTAGTACTATTATACAACATATAAAAAAAGTAAAAGATATAGACTAAACAACCTAAAAAGAGATGAACTCTATTTGTTGTGTTTTACATTACAAAATTCTCCAAGAGATCAATCATCCCTTGCGAATGGCCTTGAATTCCCCTTTATAAGACAAGGGAGCAACAAGCCTCAGGCCAATTACACGTCATTTTTTCATTTGACATTCAATTACATTTCAAAATACGAGTACAATTACTTGCTCATGGGTATAATATTTTAAGGAAAAATATAGTTATATTTACTTTGTGTAATCTTTGTCCCTTCCAAAGGTGTCTTGATGTTGATTGTTTATTATTTGCCACTCTTTTTAATTATTCTTCATGATGTGGACTCAGGAATGTTGAGCTGGCAAGTGAAGACAAAAACCTTGTTGTGAAAAATAAAAAACTCCCTTTATAAGGGAAATAGCCAACACTAATCCAACTTTTAAAATTGGATCATTAAAAAGTGGCATATATGTTTTGAATTTTTAAATGAAGCAAACTAATAAAATGTGTATTTTTTAGTATATTTTATGATTGTAATTATTTGAAAACTTTAAAAAAATATTTTTAAATGGTTTTTAATAAATTAACACCATAATTTAGTTGATGATAAAATGCTAAAAAAATGAAGTTACATGAGACGTCAATCTTTATATAGTAATTTTTTTTTTTCCTTCAAATATTTTGTGTGTAATTATAACTTGAAACTTTAGTGCATGGATGTATTTTTTTCCAATTTTGATAAATACATATTTTTCAATAAATATTAAAATGTGTATTAAAACATGATTGTTTCCATTCGACGTCAACTTTCATATAAAATATTTATCTAAAATAGACAAAAATGTACCATCTTGATATAGATTCTTTTATCTAGTGCATCATATTTTTTTCAAATTTTTTGAATAAATTTTAATATGTTTCCTTAACATGGTAATCAACCTAGTATTTTGTATTGATAACCTACTTTTAGTAAAATTTAAAAATAAAATAAAATAATAATTAAAATATTTATATATATATTTGAAAACTAGACTTATTGATATGAAAAAGTGTATTTTTTATATTTTGAAAATAATATTATTTATATGAGTATGAGTTATTGAAACATCAAGCTTTTCAAATAATTTTATTTTCTAGTAAATTGGCCTCAAAGTGATGCTACATATGCATTTAGCCAACAATTTTAGTTAGAAAAGTTGTGGAAATATCTTAGGTAGAATGAATCATATTAAATCATATGTCTAACCAAAATTGATTTTTAGTTAGAAATACTTAAATTCACTTGTGCTGATAAGTTGGCCAAAAGTGTGACACAAATTTGTACTTTTACCATGGTGTTGTTGAACTATTAGACAGTGTTGAATGTGCATAAAAGACAAAAATGTATCCACATCACCAAGAGAAAGCTTTATGAGTCAAGAATATCGTTATAATTCTTATCCTATGTGTCATAATATTCCTCTAAAGGCCGATTAAATGCCATGAACTCATCCAATTTGTTTCTATATGAGCCATACCTTTTTACTACTTGGTTAGCTTCCTTATCAAATTCCTCCAAAAACTTACTAGTGAGAGACAGTTTGTACATGTTCTTCAACATATCAACATTAACATCCCCACCATCACAAACTAAGAGGGTTTGTGTAGCAATGACATTATCCATTTTTTATCTCCACTATTCATATGTCTTCATAGCTCCACTACTATCCAGAATTTTTGGTTGGAGGCCAAGATCACTCTCATCAAATTGTTGGAGGAACTCTCTAACTTTTTTATCCATGGCCCGATCTTCCATCCCATTGTAATCAAGGATTCCCTTTACCATTTTATATGCAAGGACTATATGTGTTGGCTTATTGAGTTCATGAGTAGACCCTTTAATCATGACACCAAATGCACCGAGTCTGGGCACCCATAACTACATCAATGGGACTGCCACTGATATGTCCCTTTCAAACATACTAATTTCATTAAACATTAAAGAATAATTGGAGTGAACATTGTTCACCCTCTTTATTACCTTCCCCATACAATGTTTAAGCACATTAGAAAAAATAAGTACATTATTCTCTTCATAAAACTCAAACACCTCATATTCCTTCAATTGTTGAATCAACTCTTTCCTACTAACTCTTTTCTTGGGGGAGGAATGGTAGGAATGAGCTCTTCTAATGGCCTTTCCTCATAAACAACCATCTCCATAGATGGTGGGGGAGGTGGCTGAGCTGGAGGAGGTGGTGGAGAAGATTTAGATGGAGTAGTAGGCTGCATTGGGGGTACTTATGGTTGCTTGCTCTACAACATCTCTACTAGTATCTCCAATTCAGCAAGCCTTTGCTTGCCTTTATTATACTTGTTGGTGTGAATAAATTTCTTGTACCTAGTTATTTCTCTTACTAGGGACTTAGGGGACATATTCACATGTTAGTTTACTTAGGTCTTAAGAGTCTTTCTAGAAGGTGTTAGTTGTCACTAGTTGTTATCTTATCTTTTGACAACTAACACATGTGACCTAGGTAGTTGTGATAAGTTGTCTCATGTCATATGATTAAGGCACTTCTCATAATCCTATGACATCTTGTATCTCACCTTGGCTATATAACCAAGGGTCTCTACTACATTGTACACAACTACATTGATTCTTTTTCTATTCATTAATAGGAATATAGTTTATTCTTGTCATATTGATCTTTTGAGTATTTATGTGCTTTCCATAAGCTTTTAGATCTTGGGTGGCTATATCCATAGCCAAATCTTACATGGTATCAGAGCAAGTTGAGTGCCTTTGGTTAGTCTTTTGGGAGATCTTGAGTGCAATCATGTATTTTCTTGAAGCATTGAGTATGCTATTCTCTTGCATCTTTGGATGATCTATAAAATCAGAAAGGTATGATAGAAATACCAGATTCTAGGGGATTCCATTTTTTGCTTTATATTGCAAGTGTATTTTGGGAGCTTGTTGCATCAAATTTGAGCTCACCATTGCATCTGGAGCATCTCATAAAGTCAATTTTTCCTTTTGTTTCGTCCTAGTTGGACATTGGAGGCCAAATCTACAAGGGTTTGAAGATTGAAGGTGGTTGCCAGATCTAGGAGGTAGCCATATTTTCAGAGCATTTTTAGCCAAAAAAGACATCGTCATTGCGTCTGGGAGGCCCAAAAACCCCTAAATCAACTACCAAATCGTCAAATTTGGACAAAGTTTCTCTTAGAGGAAAAAAAAATTAGCAGGCAGGTCGTATGACCCTACCTATGTAGGTAAGAATTTTTAATTAAAAATTTTTTAAAAATATATTTTTCTGCAAATTATTTTATTAAATTTTAAAATAAAAAAATTAATAAATCTAATTGCAATTGTTTGTTTTTTTAAATAAACTTTTAAAATATATATATAAAAAAAAATTATTGCAAACCTGTGGACGCAGGTACTAACCATACCTGTGATACACACGTACTAACAGTACCTACGGCTGTAGGTCTGCAACCTGTAGCCAGTAGGGTCATATCATCGTGGCAACACCTTGTCGGCCCCGCTCAACCCTTTTTTTTTAGTTTTTAAATTAAAAACTTTTTTTATTGTTTTTTTTTATTTTTTAAATAAACTTTATGTTTTGTTAAAAATTTAAATTAAAACTTTTTCATTAATGTCTTTGACAAAGTCTTTATTAAAATCCTTTTAATAAAAATTCTGACAAAGTTTTTCTTTAATTTTTAAATTGTGCTCTTTAATTAAATAACAAAATTGTTTTCCTTTAATAATTTCTATTGTTTTTCATAATTGTAATTCATTTCTTTATTGACTTTAATAAAAGTTTTCCTAATTTAAAATACAATTTTCTTCATTAATTTTAAGAAAGTTTTTCAAACCTTCAAAAAACTCAATTTTTTTATTTATTATTTTAATAGTGTTTTTTCATCAAAAAAATAATTTTCTTTATTATTTTTAATAATAAATGTTTTTTAAATTAAACCTTTAAATAAAGTTTTTTTTTAAAAATCATGCAACAATAAGAAAACCTAGGAAAACTTTTTGCCTCCTAGTTGAGCCTCGTCCTACACTATCCACTCTTCCAACCAATAGCCAACAAGAGCTAGTTGCTCCTACCAACATCCAACTAGAAGACCTTTCTCATAGCTATCTACTTCAGGGCACTTTTGGTTAGCTTCTTCATTAGTAGTTCCAGATTTACATCATGATTGTTGTAGTTCTCCTCTTTTAATGTTATAATCGCACTAAAATAAAGAACCACAATCTTTCTATTTTAGTGTACTCTATCATATTTTGTACTTCTTTGAATTGATCTATGTATCTAATGTTAGTTTTTTTATACTCAATGAATACAGTGGTTGGTTACCCATGCATTTCAATGTGATGAAATAGATACCATATAGACACTTCTATTAGGGAAGCAATCTACTTGTCTTCAGAAGTTTGGTTCTACATCCAGAGACTTGGTACCTATCCCCAAGTTGTGATAGGGTTATACAACATGTCAAGAGAGTGTCTAGTTGATACACGTGCAGTTGTCTCCTTGGTTCTGACCTTATTGTCAAAACTTTTGTATGCACAGAAATACATAGAGTTGCTGCTCTGTTTCCCCAAAACACAAACAAGGGAATACAAATGCGGAATAAATAAAATGCAAGGAGACAAATCTAGGCATACAATATTTACCTTTTGTATTAAATATGTTGGAAATGACAATATAGGAAAGATTAAACTTAAACTACTAAAAGAAAACTCTAAGCTACAAATTACTATCTATTGGGAGCAATCAACTACTAAACCAAAAATAGACAACTTCAGGAGCTACTAGGAGCTCACTGGCATGAGCTACGTAGAGCTCTTTAGGAGAAATCTCTGTTCACACACAAAACAAACAACTATTGTTGTTCAGGAGCTTTCAGAAGCTCACACAGAAAAAATTCTCTGAATCACATAGAGAACAAAGAACATTCCCTTCAGACTGTTGTTGCTCAGGAATTCAACTTTTCCAGATTTGCAACTAACAGAATAATCTTCCTTCATTCCTTTTTTGTTTTAAAGCATTCCCTCTCAAATTGGAAATTACCTACTAACATTAATTGGGAATTCAAAATGAGCTACCACATTTACTTCAGTGGCTATGAGGAGCTGCAAAAATGAAGATCCCAAAAATTGTCATTGAAAAATTTGGGGGCTCTTGATGGGTAGGTGAAGTAGGGGATCTGACGTAAGAGCAGGAGGCTCAAGAGAATTCAATTTTTCCAACACTCCCCCTTGATCCTGAGCTGATGAAACAGGATCAATCCTGATACAAATCAACAAAGCCCAAACTAGTTCTCAAGCGCTCGAAACTATCCCTGCTCAAAGGCTTGGTGAATATGTCTGCTAGCTGCTGCTCAAACCTGGAAAATTCCATTTTAATTTCACCATTCTCAACTAACTCTCTGATAAAATGATACCTAATTTTGATGTGCTTTCTTCTTCCATGAAACACAGTATTTTTCATCAAGGTTATCGATGAAACATTGTCACAAAAAATCATTGTTCCATCCTCTTGTTCTTCCATCAAATCTGCAAAGATTCTTCTTAGCCAAATAGCTTGACATGTTGCTTCATTCACTGCTATATACTCAGCCTCTATTGTAGATAAGGAAACTATCAATTTTTTTCTTGGAAGCCCATGAGATGACTCTCAAACCCAAATGAAACACATAGCCTGATCTGCTCTTCCTATCATCCAAACTTCCTACCCAATCACTGTCTGTGTAACCAACCAACCCAAGTTCATTTGTTGTTGTGTACAAAATTCCATATCCTTTGGTGACATTCACATACCTCATGATTCTTTTACCTACTTGCCAATGGGTGTCCCTTGAAGTATCTATAAACCTAGAAATAAGACTCACATTGTGCATTAAATCAGTCCTAGTTGTTGTTAAATACATTAAACTTCCAACCAAACTCTTAAACATGGTTGGATCCACATTGTTGTTGCAATCTTTCTTGCTCAACTTCAGACCTATGGTTGTTGGAGTGGGGGCAGGCTTTCTTTCAAGCATCCTAAATCTCTTCAAGATTTCATTTGCATATTTTTCTTGAGAAATAAATATACCATCTTGCATTTGTTTTACTTCTATGCCTAGAAAAAATCTCAAGAGACCTAAGTCTGTCATCTCAAACTCTCTTTTCATGGCCTCTTTAAAATAAGCAATGAGGAAATCATCATCCCTAGTAAAAACTAAATCATCAACATACAATACAACAATTAAAACCTTACCATTTGTTGTCTTGATGTAAAGAGTGGGCTCATCATCGCTTTTGCTAAAGCCATTGCTCATCAAATATGAGTCAATCCTACTGTACCATGCCCGTGGAGCTTGCTTCAGCCTATAGACCTTGTGTTCTTGACCTGGAACTTCATATCCGAATTGTTGCTCCACATAGACCTCTTCTTTCAACACTCCATTAAGGAAGGCGGACTTCACATCCATTTGAAATACCTTCCACATGTGTTGGGTTGCAATTGCTATTACTGCCCGCATGGTTTCCATCCCTGCAACAGGGGAAAATGTCTCATTATAATCTCTCCCAAACTGCTATTTGTACCCCTTGACAACTAATCTTTCCTTGTGCCTCTCTATCCTTCCTTTGGCATTGTATTTGGTCTTGTAGACCCATTTCACTTTGATAACTTGCTTGTTGGGAGGCAAATCTGTTAACACCCATGTGTTGTTTCTCTCTATTGCATCTATCTCCTCATCCATGGCCTCACACCATTTCTCCTCTTTCATAGCTTCCTCAAAATAAATTGGATCACTATGAGAAAATAATGCAAAATTCACACTCTCATCAAATTCATCATACCTTTCATTCTGGTAGATCTCCCGTAGACTCTTAATCTTCTTTGGCATTAGGGAGGCAAAAGTGGGGTTTGATCTTTCACTATTGTTGTTGCTCTGCTGAACAAGCAAGTTCAAGAGCTATCGGGAGCTTTCAAGAGCTCTACCAACACTTTCAAGATCTCTTCTGAAGCTTTCAGGAGCTCTTAGGAGCTCTTCTAGAGCCAATCTTTTGGAGCTTTCGGGAGCCAATCTTTTGGCTATCTTTGGCTACTTGTCTTTTTGTTTGCTCACTTTAGGAGCTTGACCGATAGCTTCAGGAGCCAATCCTTTGGCTGACTATATATGTCTTCCTCACTATCTTGCTGACTATCTTCCTACTTGAGGAGCCGTTAGGAGAAATCGAGAGCTTTCAGGAGCTCTTGGGAGCTCTTCAGGAGCTCGTTTGACACTTTTAGGAGCAACTATAAGCTCTTCTTATTGAACTTCATGTCTTGTCTCTATTTCTTTAGGAGCTGTTAGGAGTAGTTTTGAGCTATCATAATCTACCACTCCATCCCATGACTTATCTTCAAGGAGCTCCACGTCCCTACTGATGACTATCTTCTTGGTGACCGGATTGTATAGCTGATAGGCTTTGGACTCTTCACTATAGCCCATAAAAATATATTTTTCACCCTTGTCATCTAATTTTTGCCTCTTTTCCTTGGGCACGTGGGCATATGCCACACAACCACACTCTCAAGCGCTCAATTGTCCACTTGTGTCTTGTCCATGCCTCTTGAGGGATCTTGTCATAGACTACCTTTGTTGGACTTCTATTTATCAAATAAATAGTTGTTGCTAGGTGTTGCCACAATAGTGGTTTACACTTTCTGGGAGATCATGATTTTTGCTGAAATCACATATTTTTAGAAAATATAATGATTTAAGCCTTGAAAAGTTCTATTTAAAGGATTCCAATTGAAGAGGGTTTGATCAAAGCACCTTAGACCAAGCCCCCTTGGATAGAACCCCACTAGTTTTAAACCATACCTATAACGGAGTCTCCTTTACACCTATCAAAATGCTGATAAAAAACCACTTTTTATTTACCATTTGGGGGATCAAATGAATTCATTTAAAATTTATTTTTTGTAAGTATGTAGTCCTTATTATAAGCTTCAAAAAAAGTATAATTTTAATTCAATTAAATTTGATTATTATATTTATTTTTTATTTCTTGTGAATGTAGGTTTTTCACCAAAAATCAAGCTCTTTGTTCTGCACATGTGGAAAAATAGAAGAATATCATTTTTTTTTTAAATATGAGTAACTGTGATATCAACCCCTTGATCCAACAAAAAAAAATTGAATTTGGATACATACAAAAAATTTTGCATCGCTATACCTGGGCTTCACACAATTCATGTCCTGAATTCAGTTGTAATTGGTTTGACTTTGAAACTTGATTAAGGAAAAAATATTCAATAAAACACTATCTAACCAAGTGGAAGCACTATATATCGGAGTTACAAACCTAAATTTGAAAGAATTAGAATTTTATCCTTCATGGAAAGAAATTTATGCGTTATACGGTGAGTGTCACTTTTTAAAAATGTTGTTTACTGAAAAAAACTAGTTTTCGAGGGAGATGGAAAAAGAAGTGCAATATGATTCTAAATTTTTTGAAAAGAATATATTTAGAATATACAGAAAATATCTCATAAAACTCTAGTTTTCATCATCTTCAAATTCCTCACGGTTTAGCTACTATAGGTTCCCGAAAGTGAAGATTTAGTTAAAAAAAATTATTCTAGTGTCCAGTTTGGCCAAAAATTGTAAACCACTATTGTGGGATCACCCTGCTACAGCCTCTCCCCAATATTTAGTAGGGAGTCCCTTCGATTTCATCATGCTCCTTTCCATCTCCACAATGGTCCTATTCTTTCTTTCAGCCACTCCATTTTGGTGTGAAGTATAACTGACTGTTAGATCCTTTTTTATGCCATTTTGCTTGCAAAAATTCACAAACAAATTAGAGGTATACTCTCCTCCATGATCTGACCTTAGGACCTTGATAAATTTTGACTCTCCTTTTCAGCCTGGGCCTTAAACAACAAAAACTTATCAAAAGTTTCAGACTTATGTTGCAAAAAATAGACCTATGTCTTACGATTGTAATCATCAATAAATATCATAAGAAATCCGCTTCTACCAACAGAAATGATTTGCATAGGGCCTACCAAATCCATGTGCACCAGTTGCAATGGTGCTCTTTCCCTGGTAGAGTTTCCTAATTGAAAGGGTTGCCTATATTGCTTGCCCAAAATTTAAGCCTCACATCTAACATTAGGCTCTACAATTCTTGGCAAACCATCAATCATTTTATTCTTGGACAAAAAACTCAAACCAACATAGCCTAAATGTCCATACCTGAGATGCCATAGCTTGGACGGATCTTGAATGGTGCTCTTGAGTGATACATGATGTACTGTTGTACATTTTCCATTTGTGAGAGGTGCAGCAACGAACTAAGATGAGAAACATGTCTCAATCTTCAACAGAAACATTCGGTTCTTTCTCATTTGGACTGTTGCAAATACCTTCGTCCTCTCATTTTTGTCATAAATGACGCATTGACCTTTCTCCATCAGCACTTTGTATCCATTTTGGATTAGCTGACCAAAACTCATGAGGTTATGCTTTAACCCAGGAGCAAGAAATATATTTTGTATCTCCTTCTCACCTTGCTTGTTTCAGATCATAATAGATCCTCTGCCAACAACTGGAACTACTCCATTGTTCCCCATTCTTATTTCAGACTTAACATTTTTATCAATGAAAGAAAAAAGACTTTCATTACCACTCATGTGGTTGCTGCAACCGCTATCCAAATACCAGACTTTGGGGCTGCCTTCTTCACCAATGTTGCACATGATGAAGGTTGTGGACTGATTTCCTTCACCCACATTCGAATCAGCCACATTTGCACTTTGTTTTGACTGATCATGCTACTTTGTCCAGCATTCACTTGCATAATGGCCAAACTTATGACAATAGTAGCATTCTACATTTCTCTTGTTATTATTTTGGTTCAAACTACTGTTCTTCTTGCCTCTTTAGGAGCTGGTCTGAGAGCTGCTCGCTCCCTCTTGGCTATTTGCTTGCGCTGAGCTTTCTTCTCTAGTATTACCATGTCCAGATCTCCCTCTACCATGTCTGGAGTTGTTTCTACCTCTCCCCCTACCTCTTGCATTCAAATGAGCTTTAAAATCTTGCTCTTGGGAAGAAGTAGCAGACATATTTAGACGTTGCTGATGGGTTTGCAGAGAACCCATCAGCTCATCAACAGACAACGTTGTGAGATCATTTTCCTCTTCAATGGCAATCACCACTGTATCAAACTTCGTGGGTAAGATCCTAAGGATTTTCTCCACAATGCTCTAATCATAAATGATCTCAACATTCACTCTCAACTGGTTTATCAAACCTGAGAGCCTTGTGTGGAAAACAGAAATGGACTCGCTTTCCTTCATTTCAAGAGTCTCAAACTCTCTTCGAAGCATCTGGAGTTTCACCAATCTAACCTTGCGAGTTCCTTTATAATTCATCTAGAGGATTTCCCAAGCTTCCTTTGAATAGTTAGCTACTGCTATTTTGGGAAAAATGGCCTCTGTCAAGGTTGCTTCTATCAGACTCAATGTCTTAGCATATTTCCTCCTCAACTCCTTCAACTGGTTCTTTTTGTTATTTGTGAACACAGCATATGTTGTTGGGTCAGTCACATCAATGAACCCACTGACCACAAACTCCCACAAATCATTGGAAACCATTATGGTCTTCATCTTCTTTTTCCAAACATCATAGTTTTTTCCATTAAAGGACAATGGTTGTTGTCAGCTCTTTCCTTCATCTTCAGCCATGTCTCCTACACAAAAAAAACTCAATACCTAGAAAAAACAAATTCCCTAACGAGGAAATGGGACATATGGCTCTAATACCATGTCAAAAATTTTGTATGCACAGAAATACACAAAGTTGTTGCTCTGTTTCCCCAAAACACAAATAGGGGAATACAAATGCGGAATAAACAAAATGCAAGGAGACAAATTTGGGCATGCAATATTTACTTTTTGTATTAAATATGCTAGAAATGACAATACAAGAAAAATTAAACTTAAACTTCTAAAATCAAACTCTAAGATACGAATTACTATCTGCTGGGAGCAATCAACTGCTCAACCAAAAATAGACAACTTC